>JAVQJL010048118.1:0-17166 GCA_036024295.1 Nannoperca obscura
CCACGGAGAGATGATTGTGCGTGCACTGATGTTCACATCAATTCTTCCTCTTGATAGTAACACCAGCCAATTGAGATGAAAACAATTACATGTCATTTACTTTCACCTTATATGAATAATAACGTGTGTGCATATGTAGGGGGATGTGCGCGGCAAAGATTCCGAAGCCTCCATGACGGCCTTCTGCCTCATTGCCATGCAGGAGTCACGCACATTATGTGCTGCCTCTATTAATGTGAGTACCTCACCTCTCTTCCCCCTTACCTTTTTGTTTCTTCATTTACTGACTCAACACCAGTGATGTGTAAAACAAAGATTTGCTAAGCCTCACCCCAATTACTTTTGCTACTCCTGTCAAGGTTTCCATTCTCACACAGCACATAATGCAGTTCACAATAGAGGAGTAGGTGTGTTAGCTGAGCGGTACAGCTGTGTGCCTATCAACCAGCAGGTCATGTGTTTGACCCCTGGTCACTTCCCCCCTTGGAAGTTGCTTTGGATAAAAAGTATCTGCCAAATGCCTAAAATGTAATGTGGGCAGGTTTACCATTCCTTTTTTTTTTAATGGGTTTTTCAGTTCAGACGGATGTAGACAAATGCCGGCTTGAATATCTAGCCACCAGTCGCTGGCAGATTTGATCAACTGTACCTTGACTAATTGAGAGAACATCAGCTCCATGAGTTGGTTGAAAAGGGTATTGTTGGAGAGCTTGACACAAATGCACAAGACAAGCTGACCAATGGGGAATGGAAAGACTCAGCTATAAATAGCAGCAGGTATGGGGAAGACAGACAGGCGATAGGAGGAAAAGGGAAAACTGTCAAGAAAAAAACAATGGCCAGAAGTTAACTGGGCGACTAGAACACACACAAGACAGACAAAACAGGAAATGCTACACAGTCTGATTTTACTACTACATTGCAGTACAATAATGTAGTAGTTAGTCCTTGTATTATAAGTAGAGAATAAAATTGTTAGTTCAGACTTATTTCATAATAGTCTACAGTATTATTTTGGCTACTTAGATTGACAGCTACATTTGTTAAAAACTTCAGACAGTATGTTTTAACCTTCCTAGAGAAACAGCTGTTAGGATGATTACTAACGTAATGTTATCTTTGCTGGGGTTCTCTAAAAAAAGAAACTTTCAATACTTTCCACCCAGTTGGGAAATACTACACAGTGAATGTGCTAGTCATGAGGGGCATTACAGGCTTTCTTGAATTGTATGTGTTTGAAAGCAGTAAATTTAAGACCATGATGACCCAGTCAGTCAGAATGTAAGTTGTCTCACTCTTGTCATTAATTGGTATTTTGCTGAATAAGGGCTGTATTATAAATCATAATAACTGACCACTCTTCTACAGTTTACATCCCATTTTTAATTTAATGAGGCCTCATGATTGTTGCCATGTTGATGCAAAGAACCAAAACATAACTATTGTTGGCTGAACACTGAAATTCCTGCTATCTTTCTGTTTCCCCCTTATTCTCTTTTCTCTTTCCTTTCTTTTCTTTCTGTCCAGAGTCTGCCAGGCAGTATAGACAAAGCAGTTGCCTACCTGGAGAGGCGTCTGCCCAGCCTCACAAACCCATATGCTGTTGCCATGACGTCATATGCCCTGGCCAATGAAAACAAGCTGAACAAGGAGATCCTCTACAAGTTTGCTTCCCCAGGTGACATCACACAGCAATAGTCATCTATTCAGAAACAGAGTTTATAGGTGTTTGGGTTCAAAAATATTACACAATCATGAATAATTACCAATATGTTTATTAGAGCATGATTGATTATGATTATTTTTCACTCGGTACAGAAAAGATTGTCCACCAGAAGTGACAATGTTATTTTAACTGTAAACTGTAGTGTCCTGCTCATATTGGTGACATTTCTTGAATAACCACATTTAAGGGAGGTGTTTATGTTCAAAACCAAATATCAGCTTTTTTCAAATACGCATATTTATACTGGCCTTAAAAATCCTTTATAAATCAGGTCAGGTACATGTGTACATGTGAATCTGTGCTTTTCAGGAAAGAAATGACCATACAAGGAAAGAAAGATTAGCTAAAAATCTCAAAACTAAGCACATTTTACTGTATTGTTTATGTAATTTCTCAGAGAATAAATATTTTCAGATTAGCTAATTAACGTGAATTAAGCTTGTTCCAGGTAAGCATAGCAATATATAGGTATTTGTGTGTGTCTTCCTCAGAACTGTCCAACTGGCCGGTACCTGACGGACGTGTTTTCACACTGGAGGCCACATCTTATGCTCTTCTGGCTCTGGTCAAGGCCAAGGTGAGTATGTCCCACTTTTGTGTGTTTCACTGGGATCAGAATCAGAATCAGAATACGGTTTATAGCCAAGTAGGTATTCACATACGAGGAATTTGATTTGGTGCGTGGGTGCCAACAAGAGCAATATATACAAACAAGTCATCGGGGGGTCCCGGGCCATGTTGATGAGGCCAGTTGCAGAAGGGAAGAAACTGTTTTTATGGCGTGAGGTTTTGGTGCTAATGGACGGCAGCCTCTTGCCAGAGGGGAGCATCTGAAAGAGTTTATGACCGGGGTGGGATGGGTCAGCCACAATCTTTCCTGCACACCTCAGGGACCTGGCAGTGTACAAGTCCTCGAGGGAAGGCAGATTGCAGCCAATCATCTTCTCTGCAGAGCGAATGATACGCTGCAGTCTGCTCTTGTCTTTGGTAGTGGCAGCAGTGTATCAGATGGTGATGGAGGAGGTGAGGATGGACTCAATGATGGAGGCGTAGAAGTGCACCATCATTGTCTTTGGCAGGTTGAACTTCTTCAGCTGCCGCAGGAAGTACATCCTCTGCTGGGCTTACTTGGTGAGAGAGCTGATGTTCAGCTCCCACTTGAGGTCCTGGCTGATTATGGTGCCCAGGAAGCGGAAGGACTCCACAGTGCTGACTGGAGAGTCACACAGGGTGATGGGGGCGGGTGGGGCTGCGTTCTTTCTGAAGTCCACAACCAACTCCACTGTCTTAAGAGCAAACTTCAGAAGCTTGACAGATTGGTGACTGGAGGTGCAGCTGTTGGTGTACAGGGAGAAGAGAAGGGGGGAAAGGACACAACCTTGAGGGGAACCGATGCTGATAGTCTGAGACTATACTATAGTATAGTATACTTGATGCATAATATACTTGATGCATAATATACTATACATTATGCACCAACCTCCCACACCATCCATCAACTATCCCTGAACAGATCCCAATGAGGCTGATCAATGAAAAGGATGAGAACAGGAGAACATCCATAATGCATCCGCCTGTGATGCACAAGTACAAGTACAAGACAAATATATTAACTAGAAAGGATGTCCAGATGATCCTCAATTCTTGGAATATCCCTTTAAGTCTGATATTTCTTATTTTAAATTCTAAACAAGTATATTCAGTTCATGTCTTAAGGGTAGGTGGTGATGGTTGAATCCTGCAAATGAGAGTAAGTCTAATGGCAATTAAGGAAGTGAATGCTCTAATGGAGCAGATTGCTGGAGTTAATTTAGTTACGGCACAAATGGGTTTGAGGAGACATATCATTTTGGCCCAGCTTTGAGGAGACACTAAAAATCAAAGAACAAAATATGTGCAGTAGGTAAGGTGATGATTTATACTGGGAGCAGGAGAGGTCTATATCAGGACACTTTTTGATAAGCCTGGTGTTAGTTAAATTGATGAACAATCTAAAGCAGACCATGTCTGCCATTAAGAGAGTATTTTATGGATGCGTGAGGTCAGTTTTTCTTCTTGGTTTCCCACTACTAACTCACTTAAATAAATGACAAGATATTACACATAATATCATACAACATTTGTATTAATCTCTTTTCTTCTTACAATCCCATGTTTGTTGGTGAGTTGGAAAAGAAGAAATATTTTAAAATACTTTAAAACAACACAAGTCAAAAAACATCAAAAATAGAAGGAGTGATCCAAAACAATAACTTAATGTGACTAATACATAAAGATTCTGAAATACACAAAAACATTGTCTGCCAGAAGAGAGAGAGTTTACAGTTTCTACAGCAGTGATATGGATTCACGGAAGACCACATTTTGCATTTTTAGATCTAATTGCAGAAAAATCCAGGCAGAGGCAGCAGCATACAGGAAAGCTCTTTTACTTAGTTCATTGTGAACTTTGGAAAATAAATTATTATTAAAATAAATATATGTGTAAATCAAAACTTTATACAAATGAGTACTGGGAATGAAGAGAATAGCCATTCGCACTTTTTTGTTGAATAAATAGATACGGTGGTTGTAATGTAGATAAGTGTGTGCCAGTGCCTTATTCTGCAGTCGACAAGAGGACAAGCCGACCTAGAAGATTGTGACAGATTCTACCTGAATGACAAGAAAATTGGATTTCAAAAAAAAAATGTTAAGAGCAGGGAGTCATAGACTAGACACATATTACAATTGTAGACACAATTTAAATCTAATAAATCAATGGCCAATAAAGTATTTTCTGTATGTTACCGATCATATCATAGCAGATACAATTTGGTAACACCAACAAGATCCTTATGCCTTGAAAGGGAATTGTTTCAAACCTATCCGATCACTTTCTCATAATATACAAAACATATCTTGCGACTTGTGTGAGCCTCACGGTTTTCAAACGCCAGATTTTCACTCAATCCATATTTCAGTTTGTGCAATCCATTTCCCCTGAGGAACAACTGTTTCAACTTAGAAGAGAAAACAAGAACATTTTTAAACTGTATTTGCAACTGTGAAGCTGTAAAAACAGACTTAAACCACGCACTTAACCTGATTTATGAGAGGAGTTGGCTGAAATTACAAAACATTGCCAAAGTGGAGCGGTTTAAGGTGTCAAATGTGAGGAATTTGGCAGAATGGGTGGGGAGCATTGCAGGGTAAAGAGGTTGTCTAATGGAGAGGCTTCTCTGTTACTAAATAATTTGTTGCCTTGCTGCTGGAAACAAGGATGCTGAGATGCAG
Source organism: Nannoperca obscura (assembly GCA_036024295.1). Lineage (NCBI taxonomy): Eukaryota > Metazoa > Chordata > Actinopteri > Centrarchiformes > Percichthyidae > Nannoperca > Nannoperca obscura. Next base: position 5,003 of record JAVQJL010048118.1, read on the forward strand.
AGATGCTTAGAGCAAAGTAGGAGTGAAAGAGTAGGGGCTAATGGTGCACATTAGCGTAAAGCTCTTTGTGTGGTCATGTAGTGGGGCTAATACTGACTCAAAGAGACTGAGGGATCGGTGAGACACACAGGATGTACATTACCATGCTTCCAGGAGAGCCCCACATCATTGATCAACACGCTGCCACAGTATCCCAACAGAACTAAATAAGGTTTTAATCAAATATTTGCTGGATGACTTCTATTTTTACCCAGCATAACTGTACATGCCTGCGGGAGTGCTAAGCGGAAAGGAGCTGTAATTGTGTTTCTGCGTATATTTGCATGGGTGTGTAAGTGCCTTGGTGAAATATCCTATTTTGAGGCGAAGAAGATAAATTAGTAAATGAATGGTGCCATCTGAATGCATAGTACCTTACAGCATTAACATTATCATCCTGTCCGTGAACCATAATCAGAATGGCTCTGATTCACTAAATCCTTAATGGAATGAAGCCCGGTGATGAAAGACGGTGCTGACAAATGGAAGGAAAGGGAGAAATAAGAAGGGAAAATGACTTTGTCAAACTTTTCCCATTAGGCAACCAAGCCACCGTAAAATTGCTGAGCATTCAGAGTGGAAAGTGAAAAAAGGTTGTGCATTTTATGAGCACTTTGAGTAGGTGAACAATAATGTGTCGGAGACAAAGCACAAAACCTCAGCAGTGAATCATTTCTTAGCGTCTTATTGTCTACTGTATGGTGTGTAAACTAGCATGTCTGAACATGCTAAGGAGTGTTACAGCACTTCTGGCAACCATGTTATACGAGAGAGAGAGAGAGAGAGAGAGAGAGAGAGAGAGAGAGGAAAAGTGAAAAAGATTAAATATGAGAGGATGACAGGTAACAATAGCATGATGCAACAAGTTCACACGCTTTCTTACTCATTCTCTGTCTCTCTTTCTTGCACACCCACAACCCCACCCCCTCCACCCCAACACACACACTTGCACTTTATACATGCATACCAACCATGTGATCTAGTACCCCTTTCTCAAGAGATGCACACAGTCAATTAATCACATTCCAAAGCGTGGGCTCGCTCACATGTTCTTTTATTTATATTCCAGTTTCTTAATTGACATGAGCTGCCATGACACAGCGAAAGAGAAGCAGTTACTGGATGTGGTTGAGGAAGTCTTAATTATAACATTACATGCTTACATGAATCCACAAGGGAGCTTGCCAGTTCAAACAGATCTTGAGTTGATGCCGGAGAAATAAAAGGAACGCATAAGATATGAAACATTAGACACATTTGTTATGTGGAGGTTTTTTAAGGAGTTTCAGTTCAATTGAGTTTCTCCTTGTCAGACGGCTGCTTCATCAATATTCTTCACCACGGCAGGTGAGGCAGAGAGATGGATGAATCACAGGAGGGAGGAAGGCTTAAAAGGCAGATAAAGGGACAGCACATAGAGAGAAGAGAGGTGTGACAACAGGAAGCATTAGTGACAGAGAGAGGGACCAAAGGGTGAATGAATAAAATAGAAGCAGATAGAAAGGGTGGGGGAAGGAGACTCTGAATATAGAGCTTAAAACCGAGGGAAGGCTGACAGATTTGAAAAAAGAAAAGAAGCAACAGCGCGTTACATCTGGGAGAGAATGGAGCGCCAAGAACAAAACAATTCATCCATTCTTTTTATTGGAGGCAAAGAAAAGAACAGGAAGGCAGCAGTGCACCATGGGAGTTCTGAGGCATTTAATTGGAGATGAAGAGAAGCAGCCTCTGAGCCAGGTTTAATGCACTGAAGAAAATAATGTAGGTAATGTAACTTGTAGGAGATTCATGTCTTTGTTTCCTCCTTCTTACCACATTCTTCAGTTTTTACCCCCTCTTACTTTCTCAGCCACAACCAAAGCAGAGATATGCTACTTTTTTAACTTCATAGCTGTATGGTCTGGTGAGCACCATTTTCCAAGCCTAATAAGGTGACAGAAAGGATTACAAGAAGAAGTCAGGACAACTTCAAACACTTTGCTTCTCCAGTTTCATTCACTGGCTTGTTATTACTGGCTAATTAATATTAGGTTGGCAAATACAGATTAGTCAAAACATGATCTGCTGCTCCTGAGCCTCCTGAGCATCGATCTGCTCTTGTGTGATAAAGTATCTGTCCGAATCACGGTTCTATTGAGAATTATTTGCACACGGGTTTGTGAGAAACTGCATGCCTCAGGTTTGGCTGCTTACATCAATAAACTGAAGCTTAAGGTCTCACATCAAGGAGCACAGTGGTGGGTTGGGCGAAGGAGGAGGAAATAGCTGAGAAATTAGACTGACTGGCCCTAAATAAAACAGGACGTCACAATTTATCTTTAAATCTTTCAAATCTTTTTTGCTGGAGACGCCCGGAGGGTCGAAACTACTGGACACATGCGATTCTGGTAACCACCAGTACACTCCATCTCGTTAGCAACATCACTTGATTGATTTAGAACATTTTGCTAACTGATATTATAGGTGTTGTGTAGTAGCACAGACCAGACTGTCAAATGTGTTGATATTGGTCCAGTATAGTTTTTCATTTATCTGCTTGTTCACTGTTGATGAAGATAGCTAACCAGTAAAATTAGCTGATGTATCATTTCCCTCACTGTAGTTTCTGTGTAGTGGCTATGGTTGCATAGTAAGTCGCAACAACAAGCAACCATCATCATCCCAGGCGGCAACAACAAACAGCGGTGTGCGTTCAGTTGGCTTCCCTCTCCTTGCCACTGCTGCTAACGACAACCATAGCTGCAGTGGTAACAATGGATCAATGGATCTGGTGCTGGCAACCGCTTGCTTACTTACAAGTAGCCTACCTTAAAGCTACTGTTAGCAGCATGTTAGCTTAGCATACAAATTGGCTGCCAGGGGGAAACAGCTAACCTGGGCATTCCAAAGGTTAAAAAAAATCCACACCTCTGAATCTCACTAATTAATATATTGTAACATACTGTTTCCCCCTATTGCCAGTCTTTATGCTAAGCTAAGCTGCTCCTGGTTCCAGCTTCAAATTGATACATAATTAAATAAGTAATCAAGTAAGCTCATATGTGTATATGTCAAACCATACCTTGCACCATATCTTATTAAAGAAAACATAGTAATGACATGCTATGATGAAGCTGATCTCTTTTGGGTCTTTCAGGAAAGTGGCAGCTACAGACCAATGGAATAATTAAATACCAATGGAATCATTAATTACCATTAATTATTATAATACAGCACATAAATCAAACATTAGAGACGAGTTCTCTCGTAAAACAGTTGAGATGAAACATCTGAGATGAGATACTGAGAGAAAGGGAGAGCAAGGGAGTATAGGTCCTATACATCAAACTGCCTGTCTCAGCAATAGGCTCCTCTCTCTCTTTCTAAATCACTGTGAATTAATTACCCCACAGGTGATTTAGGTGCCTGCTGCCAGTGTGCCGATCACTTGGTGATAGCCTCAGTGAACAGACTGCTTTATGAGCTAAACACGGGTGGCAGAGATGGACGAGATTGGGGCGAGTGAGGGAGAAAAAGAGAGAAGGAGCTGTTGAGGAAACTCATTAACGAGAGGGATGGATTGAGGGTATTACACATACACACACATACGAGCGCCATCCTGATTTTCACTAGTTCTACCGCAAAGTCCAGATTTATATTAAAGCTTCCAATAGTCTTTGAAAGGGTGATCCCCGCCTCCCCTCTCCTCTTCTCTCATCCCCTCCCCACCTTCACAAGCTGGAGGGTGACGCTGCCACAGAGTTGATTTGAATGAATTTTGGCTCCTCACTCATGTGACTCTTCACTTCATCCTCCTAGCTGTCCACAGAGTCCTGTCACAATGATGAAGTTTAGCCTACACCACAGCTGTTACAACAGATTTTTCCCTCTTTCTTCCTGTGGGCTCTGGTGTCACAGTGGGATCTTTCTTTAGGCTTTGTCTCTCTCTGTACAGCTCCCATTCTCTGTCAAGTTCCCCCACTGCTGCTTCATTCATCCTCAAATAGCATCACAGTTGCGCAAAGACAAATGGCTGGCTAACGATGAAGAATATCGCACAGTATGTTAATAGGACCTTCATCATGCCTTCCCTGACCTTCTATCTCTTTTTTTTATTCTTGTCTTTGTGTGCTACACTTAACGCCGAGGGACATCCTGTCACCATGTGAATAGTGGCTGTTCATCTCTGGGTACAGCTGTGCCCTCAGTGCCCTCTTTGTATGACCCATATTCTGTCAGCAAAATGCCCTGCCAGTTGTTATGTGCCCGCTGACTTGTTCTTCTCCCGCTATCTAATAGCTGAAATATTCAGCAAACTCCAAATTCTGTCACTGAAGTTTGGCAGTTTCTCTAGTCTAGCCTCAGATTGACCAAATCTCATTGTGTATTCCTCAAATGTTAAAGTTTAAACATTTCACCAAGTTTACCACCAGGGTGTCGCCCTACAATTTCAGCAAAGTGGTAAATATCAGTGGTTGGCAAGGCTGGCACATGCAGAAGATGTTGCTATATGGTATAAGGAAGATTTTTAAAAAAATGGAAGCCAAGCCTAAATGGAAGAGACACATGCCCAGTGATTCTGAATGGGGTTGAGTTACATGACTCCATCAAAACACAATCAAATCACAGGGCTGATACTGGCAGCGCGGCAGACCGTTGGTGCTGCATTCTGTGATGGACTTCAACCGGTCGGGTCGATACCTCTCCTCTTCCAGGAGGAGACGTGGACAAACCTGCTGCTACTGCCTACTCTCTTTTTCCATCAGCAGAAGACACTTGATGTAAACACATACACACTTAATGTAATTACATACACCTGAATGCATGCACACACACAAACACACACACACACACACACTCCCACATACACCCTAGAGAAAATTGGATGTTTGAGCTGTGCTCCGTGAAGCACTCAGTGAAAGTCAAGTGGTGACTCAGCAGACAGATAACAGCGAGGGAGAGACAGCAACAGCGTGGAAGTCAAGGTGGGGAAAATAGTGCATAAAAATAATCAAATGATTACTTTGAAGTAACGGTGTCAACGAGCGATGAAGATGGTAATCTAGCCGTCTATCGTTTTGAGGATCATATATCAGCCCTGGAATCACATCTCTGTCTCTTTTTGTTTGCACAAGCCCTTATGATGCCTGTTGTCTCTGCTCTGTTGTTTATCTCCGATCTCAAAGGAAACACATCATCATTATTTCTTTATGAAGTCACATCTCACCGTTGTACCTCCTGCTGCATCTGGTACTCAGTGAATTTAAAGACTCCTGCCACCAACGGCATCCACTAACTCTTCATTTCGGCTTTTTGTTGTTATTTTCTCTCTTCTTTCTTTCTCTTGGTTTCAAACTCTCCTCCTCTCCCTCCCTTTTTTCTCATTATTTCCTCTATAATGAGATCAGCACTTTAGTCCATCACGGGGTCAGCTGCTTATCTAATGTGTTAATTGAACAGTGTTTAAATTTGTATTGCATTTCGCAATATTTTCCTCCCCTGAGACGCAATTCATTAAATGACATTTATTGTGTATTAATGGACACTCATAGCTCACAGAGCAATTGTTCTTTTTCTCTTTTTCCCACATGACAGCTCAGCTGAGGGGTGCAATTCTTTTATACCCACACACTCACACATTGTTGCGCCTCCTTTGATTGTTTTAGAAGAGCATAGTTGAAAATGTAGGCATGGTAAAAGTAGTAAGTGAGATTCATGACGCGTTGCAGACATGAAGTCGTACATCATAGTTTGCGAGGCAGGCAGCAGAAGCTGCCATTATTGGATCAGCACTGCTTCATTAAGTCTCCACACAACACAGTCTGTCGCTAACGCCTGTGGACAGAGAGATGGAGGGAGATGGAGGGAACTGAGAAGGAAAGGAAGGACAAAAGCTGGGAGGGAAAAAGATCGAGAGGAAGAGATGGAGGGAAAGAGACAAGGCAAAGAAAGCTGATAGCAGAGCGAAGGAGGCACAAGGAGAGTTGTGCAAAAACACAGAGGAAGAGAGGAAAGAGTGAGATTGAACGTGAAAAAGAAGCACTCGAACAAAATTACAGTCATCCGCAATTTTCTGTAATTCAAGGTAATTTAAAGATTTTTTCAGACAGACAATCTGATATAAAAATCGGTGAGTAAGGAAACAATGCATTAGGGATAATGGCCTGCAGCTTCCTGTTAATGTTGGCTTAGTCAACATTTCCACAACAACTTGAGCAGCGTGTGGGCAACCCTTCCGAAAGCTCGATAGATAGAAGTTCAAATGCTTCATTTCCATTCATTCATCCAACCATCTGTCCGTCTCATTGTCCCTGATAACCGTTGCTATTATTTCATGTGATTAGATGAAAAATCAGGAACAACAACAACATCGGCCCATTCAAATACTTTTCTCCAATGATTTATTTTATACATAGCTCCAATGATGGACTAAGAGCTGATTGAAGTTTCCTACGTTGTGCTGTCACTGTAGAACCGTGAGCCCCAGTTGACGAAGAGATGGTGCTCTCTGCTGGCTGAACTGTGCATCACATATTTGAACAAGCAGCATGGTTTTTATTTTGCACCAGGTTTTTGGCTAATTATCGGTCTTTTCAGGACTGTGTGGACATGCACAGACTGTACTTCAGCCACATTAACTGAAAACCCCTGCATGCAGGGCTTACATTTCAGATATTTCTCTTTAAATGCTCAAATGAGGGACATGAACCTTGTCTTCTGCACAGTGTGTACATGTTGAATGAATAACCTCATGATGTCAAGGTATTCTTACCCCACTGACTTAATATTTTACACATTCAGATGTTATCAGCGTTTCAGCACGTTTCTTAAACAAATGAGGCACGTTTTTCTATCTCGATTAAAATCTTTGCTCATAATTAGCAGCTTCAGTGGGTAGGACAAACTGATACATCATGTGTAGAGATATCTAAAACAGGATTTTAATGAATAACTATTTATTTGGAGTCACTGGGTGCAATGTTGAAACTGTTAGACCAATGTTGGCGTTTGTAAGATAATTATGCTCACCGACTATGAGTAAGTATAATTATTAAAGTTGCTGCAAATATGCAGTAATTAGATGACTGAATTAGATTTATTTGGCAATGAGATGATTTTATACAGGGGTTGAGCCGCACCTTATAAAACTGTCCTTTGTTTGTCTTCTCTGGTGCTGCGGTCAGGGAAAGAGTTACAGTGCAGCAAGGGAGGACTCACTCAGAACGCAAAAAGGAATGCAGACTAGAGTCTGGATTTTCAATACTTGATACATTGCAGGTCTGTACGGACAGAGAAAATGTTTTGCAAAAGTGCAAATGTTTCAGTCCATGTTGGACTTTCCTCAGTGCAAAATGAGGTATGCATGCATGGGTCATTACATGCACATTAGAGTAATCTCATACTATTATAAATACATACAAATCCTAGTTTATACGCAGAGAATGGGATCCACTGGTATAAAAAGACCATAAGGGTAAAGTCACAGAAAACAGGCCGTAGCCTATTCTTAATTTATGCCACTAGGGTGCAGCGTTGTAAGGTAGATGAGATCAGATCACCACTGTTGTGTCGCTTTAGAAAGTCGAGTAATGAAGTCACTGTTGTCTTTTAAATAAGAAGGGAGCTTTTCAACAAATGGTCTGATGTGATAATCAATAAAACTAGACAAAGGTTCAGAAAAAGAATCAATAGTCAAGCAAATAGAACATAAATCAAATTTAATATTAACACCAAAGTGGATAAATTACATTTTACTAGCAGCTATAAGACTTACCATAAAAATTATCAAAAGTAGCTGAAATTAGTAATATTTTACTTATTTCACCAAATTGGTGATCCATTATGTATTGAATAGCCTTTTAAATGTAGCCTCTTTAACTTTGTAATGTAAATAACAAATGGTCTGTTTAAGTAAAAAGTCTATCCAATAATACAAGTAACACTAACTTTGTTCAGTCACAGTGGTACGTCCTTAATTATGGCAACATATGTCAATGGATTTCCTTTATAGCGTGTTGGCTTTTAATTAGACAGTACAACCTTTACGCATAATTTCCCATATATATAAAATAATGTGCCTGTGCAATTTCTTCTTTTCTTCAGTTTGTTTGTAAATTTTTATTACATTTTTTTATTCATAACAGCAAGAATCAAATATAGCAATGCAGGCCCCATGAAAAGATGTGTGAAGAACTATTTTATCTTAACCAGACAAATTCATCAAAGTTGACACAGCACACTGCAGGTGATATTAGCTACATTCATGCCTTAGATTATTACATGATGTTGTAGTTAATAAAACCCCAGCAAACACGTTCCTACCAGCCCCAGAAGATGCAATTTCCCACCTCTTTTTCATTTCGGGTTTCTTCTCATACATTTCATTCTGATGAGATTATATTTTATGGCTTTAGACTGTGACAGTCAGAGGTTTCCTCTTCAGGTGCTCGTCAGAGGGAGGTGGCATGCAAATATGACACATCCTTTCAGGGGGCCCGGAGCAGTAAAACAAGCAGAAACAAACTGCAGCAGAAGACAGAATACATCATATTAGCACTACAAGCAGAGAAAACAAACAACAAACAAAAAAATTCAGTTTACATTATATCATAAACGTAAGCATGCGTGCTTGTAGGAGATGAGAGATGACAAAGTCGATCAGGACAAAATTTCAAACTAATGACTTAAGATCAAACCACAAAACAGTTTTTCAACCTGAAATCATTCTTGAATTCTGCCTGATGTTGAACTACTTTCCTGTTTGGTCACTTTCATCTACCAGAAGCACAGCTTACATAAACATAAAGAACATACTTATAGCTATGGTGTTTGTGTTGCATGTATTTTAACTCTCCAAGTGGTAAAACTTTAGTGAGTATATTCTCAGGAATCTTTTTTTAAAATAAACCACTATTCTATTTTTGTATTTTTATATATATATATTTTATTCCATTACATTGATAGAATATTGTATACTGTAAATACATCTTTCTGTGTAACATGTTTTCTTATTCAATATTACTGTCGTTGATTTTTTTTTTTAAACGGTATATGTAGTTCCTTTAACATGCATTCCTCTCCGAGTAAAGTAAAGAGACAGGACGTGTTGTGATTGGTTGGGCCTGGGAGGGCGTGCCCATGACACACAGACCTGTCAGTACAGGCAGGTTAGGGGACCAGACAAACCCAGTCAGGCCCTTACGCTGGAGGGTAGTGGACGCCTCCTCCGGAAGGTTACCTGGCAAACTACAAGCTGCTGACAAAAAAGAAGAGCAACACTTGGCCTTTTCCGAAAGGGGTCGGAGTGAGAACTCTGTGCCCTTTTGATGCAAGCAATTTTGTTCAGCCTTTCGTAAGATTTTTTTTGTTATCCTAGCAAAATTCCTTGTCATTATAGACATTATTTTTTTATTCAAAATAAGATCTCAATATACATGATTCTCTCTTTTTTGACTATGTACAGAAGTGCAAAAAAGTCAACCTTTATCACCTTTGTCGCCTCAAGATTCCCCACCCCACCCTTGTTGTTTGCAGTTGGCTAAGTAAGAGATGAGTGTGCAGACTCACTTCCCTACTCACCGCGTTCACCTGACCCTGCCAGCAACGCCCCCAAAAAAGTGATCAAATATGCAGCTTGTTTTCCCAACATGGCCCAATTTCCAGGGAGAGTAAAAATATTAAAACAATAGTTACTATTTGAAATGGATACAGTAGAAAATAACATCTTTACTCTAAACATCTAAGAACTAGATTTTTATAATAGTCTTTTTTTTCTTATATGACTAGTTACAAACCTTACAATCATTAAAATATTACTCGGTTATCGGCTATGGTTGCCACAGTGACAACTTAGCCTCTCTGTTCTATTGTTTCATCACTGTTAGATACTCATATAAAACATCTTTGTTCAAAGAACACAAAAAGACTAGAGAAATGAACAATATGCATACAGTTCAACAATATGCATAACGTAGAAAATATTGAGTTTACAATCATAATCATACTAAAATTAACATTACATGGAATTTCAGGAAACTGTGCATGAGGAACACACAAACACACACGTTTACCTTATATTCATTATAAGAAAGATAAATATAATAAGCAACAAAAAATCTGAACTAAATATCAAAATATTCATCCAAACAAAATAAAGTAAAACACGCCTCATCTAAAGAAAAACTAGAAAGTTAAGAATACACTGACAAAAAAAGTGACAATTACATAGTGCTCTGTGTGTGTGTGTGTGTGTGTGTGTGTGTGTGTGTCTTAATATGGCGTGGATTAGGCAACTGGATGGTTCAAAATGGCAAGTTGCATTGTGCTGACCCGATGGTACATTCTAAGGCTTTGGATGAGTAATACAATCGTTTTTTATATTCTTGCCACTTTCCCTGTACTATCCACCAATTAAATATGCCTGAAGAACACCCAGAACACAACAAAAACAAAGAGTTCCAGAGATCTACTCTTTACGCACGATCCTTCTTTGGGCTCGCCAATGCGGCCAACACATTTTTAAAAATGTTTGTCCCACTAGTCTACCCACAATATCTAATAACAGTGACACAAAAGGACTTTGGCTGACTACCTGAAAACAGTTTTCAGGTAGACGTATTTAACAAATATTCTTAAATATGTCAGACTATATACACACGACACTGAATCTATCTTGACAATCTGCCTTAAAATATGCATAATATCCATACAAATGAAAAAAATCTAATCACATATCCATCACCAGTTGCACCGTGGATTTTGACTTCTGTCTCACAGCAGTTTGGATACCAACTGATCGCCCTGTTGTTTCAAAGCTATTCATCACAACATCGTCATAATTTGGAGAATCTATGGTCTCTCACGCAGGCCGAGACCCCACGTACAACCCATCCGACTTTTAGAGTCAATACACTCGATGATCATGGAAAGATCCGTGTCAGCACAGATCCGGTCGTTTTCCTGTCTAAACAACTGACATCAACAACAAAGTCTAAGAAAGAAAGAAAAAACTTATCCATTCAGTAGAAGATTTGAGTAAAGCGGACAATCTGGGGAAGGTTATTTAATCAGCTGTGGTGCTATTTGGAATCACAGGTAATGACAGATGACAACACTGGACACTGCATGCTGTCCAAGAGAGAAAAGAGACGTATTAAAGGGAAGTGTTGAGCTTGACGCTTTGTAACGCTGCTTTAATACCATTCATGTGTTTTGAGATGTATGGCACTTTACAGGGATGTCTGCATGGTCAAAGACATGTGCTTAAGAGATCGAAAGGTAGGCTACAAAGGTTTCAAAGACACCTCACAGACATTCAGTTGCTATTTTGCCTCTGAGTGCTCTCAGGTAATTTCCCTTATCACTGGTTTAACAAAGTAAAATCAGAAACAAAAGAAAAAACATAGTGCATGCATATGTGATTCAGTTAGATTTTTTCTTTTCTTTGACCTCAACTGAACTACAAGGTGCACCTTTGTGTAAACAAATTAACACATTTAGGTTAAAGACCAACAACCAATTAACAAACATAAGTCATGATTCTTGGTCAATGGACGTAACAATCCAGTCGATTTTTTTTTTTGATGACTGCTCCACACATTTACCTCATGTTGACATTCAAAGTGTGTCCGGTGAATAAAGGTAAGTTGCCTCAGCCGAGCGAAAGGCAGTCTTTAATGCAAATTATGTTCTTTTCTGTTCTCGTGTAATAGTGTGCATGAAGTACACATGGAAACAACTAACAAACTGTGCCTCCTATGTTAACATGCAGATTTATTCCAACACGATTGAGATTTGATTCTTTCCGTTTTGCTCTTGATCTTGCAGGCATGAAGGGTGACCTCTAATCTTGGACTCGACACCAGCGCAGCTCCAGTTTCATCTGGAAAAAGGTTTGGAAAATGCAACAAATCAGATGTGGAGGAAGAGGACGAGCTGTGAAAGGCTTATGGTAATTTACGGACTATGAGCCGCTACTTTTTTCCACACGCTTTGAACCCTGCGGCTTAAACAATGATGCGGCTAATTTATGTTTTACGGGCCAATGAGCTTCATGCCGCCAATACATTTAGGCTCGTCAAACCAGATCAATGAAATTACCAAACAGCTCACAGTGGACCAATGAAACCGTTCGAATCACCGTAAAT
>JAVQJL010048130.1:0-12687 GCA_036024295.1 Nannoperca obscura
GCAGATCTGGTCACCATGGCCGGCTTAAGTTCAATCAGCTGATCCCGGGTGTAAACAAAAGCGGCCATGCAGTTGTTGCACTCAGCTGACTGCAAGTGAAAGTACTTCCAGAGCGAAGAAAAACACCAAAAACCTCTCCACCAGCACATTTGTGGAGGCCACGACACCAACAAGTTAACACCAAACAAAAAACCCATAAGTACAGAGTTAAATAACAAAATATTTAAAAGAACAAGTAAGACGAGCAGAGCAACCACACGCACTTATACGCGCATGCGCACATATGTGTTCCAGTATTTCACAGCGATAGCCCTGAGTTAACGGCAACAAAAACTAAAACTAAAAACACAGCCACAGAACAAAGCTACTTGGTAAGCTATTCCTAATGCAAGACCCTGGTGCGCTTTTAACCAGTAGCAGCAAGATAGACTACTCATACAGACGACCCGACGATCTGAAGTTCACGCTACAGGAAAACCAATACACTTTTTGAATTATTATTATTGAGAAAAAACGGTTTTCTTTGGCAATTCTCTGGCTTCTCATCTAACACCACACCTCAGATTTACATTATGTTTTGTGTTAATTAGCCAATATTAGCATGCTAACATGGAGCTATGGTTGGGAATGTGGTAAACATGATACCTGCTAAATATCAGCATGTTCGCATTGTCAATGTGAGCATGTTAGCATGCTGATATTATCATTAAGCTCAAAGCACTATACAGTACAGCCTCACACAGCAGAGAGTGGCTGTACACTTGTGGGCTCGTTGAGGTGTTGTTTTCAGGGAGAGTAGTTGCCAAAATATCCTTGTGGAGCTATGAAGCTCATTTCAAATTTTGTCACATAAGCACTGGTCTATGGCTGGTCGTTTCAAATGTCAAACTTTTCTAGACAAAACAGAAAGCTCTTGAACACATTACAGAACAGTACGGACTGTACTCTTAGATAGTCAAAAGTCTGGCTGTGTAAGACTAACATGGGGCCTTAAATGCTCAACATAGAAAGTTGAGTAGAAACTGATCTCTACTGCCTGGGGTTGACCAGAGATACTTACATTGAAGCTAAACCAGTGTTTGCAGTAGAATGTTCTCACTTTGGACAATTCTCTTATATATTTATGTCAGTTTGGACAATTTGACCTCATAAGGGCAGTTGAACAGGAACATACAAAGACTGCATTGATGAGTAAAAGTATAGGTAGGTCCACGTATGTTCTGCTGGTCACCAAAATACTGTAGTCATAGTGAACATTCACAGCAGCGCAGCACAGAAACAAGGACATTGAGAGCTGTGGGAATAACACGGTTATGTAACACACAGTAAAAGAGGTGCAGGCTGGAGGAGCAGTGGAGGGAGGAAGGCTGCTGCCCTGAGACAAAAACAAAGTTATAACACTTACCAGAGAGGTGCTGAGGTTTGTTAAAGTCAGAGTCAGGGTCACAGGTGGCAGACTGCTGTACCAAGGCCACATAAAGAGTCTCCCTGGTCATCATTCAAGCTGTGACCTCTTAGGACTGGCAGCCATAAGGGGACAATAGATCAGGGCAGGTAACAGCTGCAAGTATTTCAACTACACTGCCCTTCATACCGAAAGAAGAAACTACATAGCTGAACTTTGAACCTTTGTATACGTATACGTAAACCCAGAAAGAACATTTAAAGGGAAAATTCATAATTAGAATTGCAAATTTGATATCAGAATTACTTTTTTTAATGTAATTGTAATTGATAAGGATGAAAGAAAACTCACCACCCACACAGGTGCCTAATTAGACCTCTCCTCAGGACTGTGGAAAGTGGATATTTGCATTTGTCTGCCACTCACCCTGTGGCAGACAAAAAGGGAATAGTATGGGCTTATCCAGGTAAATGCAGATATGTTTTGTGAAATTCAATTACATTTTTAGGTAATGTGGCAGAAAAAAATAATTCTCCAAAAGTTAAAAATGGAGAAATATTTTTAAGGTGAAAATGGTCTCTACTGATGATCTTGAAACAATAACTTCACGCCCAACAAGGCTTCCAAATTAAATACTTTGTTTTCAGGACAGACACGCTTTTCCTGATCAGACACATATATGGTTAGTTTTGGTTAGGTTTAGGCACTGAAACGTCTTTGTTAGGATTAGGGAAAGATCATGGTTTAGATTAAAATAACTACACAGTTAAGGTTAGTCAGATGTTTTGTTTAGTCATTCAGCCCCCACCATAACCTTGTCATTGTCACATCACAAAACCAATTTATTTTCAACTGTGATTTGTAACTGTTTTGGAAGGCACAGATCAATTATGTTGTCATGTGGCATTTTATCAGAAACGCTTCTAGTGTCGTTCTGGAGGACAGTGACAATCGACATCTTTTGCCATTTAAAGTTTCCATGTATGATATTTGCTGCCACAAGATGTCGCTCTAGAACCAGCATTTCAGGCCAAAAACTAATCGGCGCGTTGGCCACAGCTCCCCCTAACCAGAAACATCTGTTATATCATTCACCTCAAAGCAGACCAGAACCCATTTTCAGAAACACTAATTTCACCTCGCAGGTCATAAAACACACTTTTAACTCTTAGAAAAAAAATATTAATTCACCAAAACCCCCTTGGTAGTCTTTCCACTGTTCCAACTATCACCAACTCTCGTTTGTTCAAAGTAACCTTTAATTGAAAGAGTTAGATTCTTCTGGCTCTACCGCTGTCTCTCCCTGCCGTAGCGTAAAGTCATAGCAAAACATTTGCGTGTATCGCAGGGATTTGCGAGGGTTATATGAGTAGCTGCTGGCCAACAGACTGAGCTCTGCAGTAACACCATTTACTGGCGGGAAGAGTTATTTTTTTTATTTTTGGGATTAAAACGTATGGATTTATTTCAACTTTCGCTTCCCAACATGTCTGCACCTGCTGGCTGCAGCATTTCCGATCTATAGTCTCTCCTAGTCCATGTTGACTGTTGAATGGAGGGGACACGTACTTTACTTCATGACAGAGAGGAGAAGGGGAAAAGAAGAGAGACTGGCGGGAAACGGAAGACTTTGAACTGCAGTCTGTTGTCTGGCTGTTACAATGCTGCAGGGGTGGTTACGCTCAGTCTCTGTAGAAACACTGAGGGACTTGCATGCATTAACATGCACGCATGGCCGTCCCGGGTTTCCAAACAAAGAACATAGTAGCTCAGAACAACACACACAGAGGCAGTTGGACGTCATTCTCTGGTCAGGATGCCATTACTCATACTTACTATATCTTTACATAGTTCACTGCTATTTTTATGTTCAGTATCCCATATATAGCACTTTTGATTTGTTGGCCTCGGTTAAGTAAATCTCATGTAATCTCATGTATGTCCAGTTAACTGATGCACTCTGGTGGCCTGGGGGTTAAAGATGCTGACCATGTAATCACAACATCCCCAGTTCAAGTCTGTCTGGACACCTTTGTTGT
The DNA here is from genome assembly GCA_036024295.1 of Nannoperca obscura. NCBI lineage: Eukaryota > Metazoa > Chordata > Actinopteri > Centrarchiformes > Percichthyidae > Nannoperca > Nannoperca obscura. The sequence continues at coordinate 3,445 of JAVQJL010048130.1, forward strand.
ATGCAATCTTCTTCCCTTATTTCCTGTCAGCTTTCGACTGTATAGCCTACTGTTGAAAATAAAATATATCCTGCTATCCAGTGGGACTGGAAACATTAGAAAGAAGAAAGAAGCTCTTTTTCCTCAAAGTTCACTCCAGGACTTGGACCATCATGCTAATGATGTTTGTGTTTTTCTCTCTAGGCCTCAGTCCGACTCTCTGGAGGAAGCCACAGGTCAAAGGAAGGGGGGAATGCACTGGCGAAAGCGAGAGTGAGAACAGTCCCTTGATCACACTTACCTTTAATGGGAAACAAATTGCATGGATGAATGGAATGAGTGGGAAATGCCACATAGTGCCCCGTAAGTGGTGCTTGGGAATGTGACTCTCATTTAGATTGATTTAATTTGTGTTTCTTCTGTGTGTGTGTGTGTGTGTGTGTGTGTGTGTGTGTGTGTGTAAGTAAGATTATTTGTAGGATCAGAAAGTGGTCCAACTATTAATAAACATGTTTCTGTAGAAATGAAATCAAGAGGAAACCGCAATACAACTCATTAGATTCTGTTTTCCTGCGAGAACGCTATTTGTTTTCCTCAGAGGGCGTTTTTTGCTCAGCTTGTTATTTGCGGGGAATTAAACCTAGGCCTGTGAGGTTTTCATCTCCCCTTAGACACTAGACAGACACATGTTGTGGTTTCAAGGCTATAAAATAGAGGCAGGGAGAGCACATAAGGCAAACATCCCTCATGTTTTATGTAAAGTTTTTCCTCTCTATCATTGTTATGATTGCTATTTGTGCGGCTTTCCTGGAAAGGCAGGCTTTATATTGCGATGGCATTTCAAGAATATTCTGTGCACCAATGGGATGCACACCAGTGTCTAAATATGACATTTGCACGCATAAACACACACAGGCACACACACCACAAATGTCCTTTTTTTCAGAGACTCTTGTGTAGCATAGAAGTATCATAGTAAGCACACAGAAATATCACAGTTCAATCAGTAATTCTGCCCATTATATTTTGTGTGTGTGTGTGTGCAGCTGTAGGCATTTCGAGAGTAAACATGTACATTTTCTTAGCAGACCTATATAGCTCTGAGGGAACAAGAGGCAAGAGTATCTGGGTGTTCACATCCAACGTTTGGCAAATGAGGCCTGAAATTAGGGAGTGATATAAATAAATGCTGTATTTCTGCAGCCTAAACTCGTGTATGCTTTGCATTCTGCATGCTGAGTGGACTGTTTATTTCCTGCATCAGTTCTAGTCACTAAAATAGACCCATGATGTAGATGTATATTGCACAAGATTTTTACAAAATTGACATTTTCATTCCCACATTAAGCCTACTTCATGCTTTAGCCCTAAGACATTCACACAGTCGATGACATGTCAAGTTTCTCACGCTGCTGTGAGACAGGTTTTCTAGCAGTATATTTTCATTGAAGTTATCTTAACAGGTGTGATCCCAACATTCAACATGTGAAAGCACTCAGGGCCAGAGTTTGTCTTGGTGTTTTTCCTGGTTACATTATATGATCTTGGGTCAGTGGACTGTCGACATGGGAGCTACAGAAGATGAAAATCCCTCAGTGTGTGGTAACTGTGTGACCACTACAGAAAAACTAAATATGAGAGATCAGACATCTCCTTGACAGTGTAGATGACACTAACAGCAGGAGGGTTCAGGATACACACAGCTTTATGCCCTCATTCAGCTCTGTCATATTGCTTCAAATCACATAACCATAGCTTTATTATGTAAAATAAACACACTAGATAGAGTGATGATTTGCCTGTTAGCTCATCCTTTCCCAAACCCATTGTTCCACCCGTTTCTGACAGATGTTTGTTGATCAATTCAAAGGAAAGTACAAGAGGTCTGGGTAATATGCTTGCTGGACGTGGACTTGGAACACTGTTCCAGCTCTCCATCTTGTGATGGATGAGGTGAGTCAGCCCAGCTCACTGCAACAGAAAAACTTTGTTCTTCAGAAAGCATGACATCCTTAAATAAAAGGCTGATGGTAAAACAAGCCATAATATCCACTCACATACAGTGTACAGTGTGGGTCTAGCTTCTCTTACATAATGTTGGCTGGACTGTTGGGATATAATAAGTGATGTATTATATGATTACCCTCCTGTTCTTTGAGACACATTATTGCAATGGAAACTCATATTTAGGTAAAAGCTGGAGGAAAAAATGTAAACATTTTTTTTACTTAAAATATTTTTGGTTAATAATACAATAAAGTCAGAATTCTGCCATTAAAAAAAAATATTCTAAACTCAAAAAAAAATTTCACACGTGGCCCTAATCCTCTTCCGTACCTCCAGAGCATCTGACTGTGCCATAAATGTATTAAGAGAGCAGGGATCGACGTGGCGTCACATCCACCCACAGAATGTCAAAAATACTTTTCTGAATAAGTCAAGGTTTTCCAGCCAATAATGATCGTTAAGACTCGAGTGCAGATAAAATTGTACACTGGTCAAACCTTTCTCAAAGTAGATGCACAATACACATACATATGTATATAGACAGACCTATGGTTTACCCCAACACATACTATACAGTCACATATTTGGTTTAAATGCACATATGCCTTTTTAGGAAACAGATGGAGGTTTGTTATGAAACTCCAAAATCAGCCCAATGTTTGTTTGAGCCTGAGCAGTGGGATCGTCCCCCGCTACCGCTGATATCAAACCCTGCGGGGCCGTCTTTCACCAGACTGGACTCTCTGTGCCAGCAGAGAACCACTCTCCTGTTCCCCCTTTATTCATCCACTCAGCCCTGTGACTGGGGGCCGCTTAGGCAACGTAACCTGTGACCATGATGAATCGCTGCTTTAAAAACTACAACTAAAGTGGGTTTCTGTTGGTCTGTGGTGATGTTTCACGGGAGACAGACAGGCCGGCTTGTCTGAGTCTGTTTGGTAGAAAACAGTGTGTGTAGTGTACTGCTTACTATGGTATAGTGTGTCGCACAGTGTGTGTTTCACCATGGAAACTTAAGGTATGATGTCATGTCTTGTTGTCGATGTTTGTCAGATGGTAAACATAGACACTTTGGTACACCTACATCTAAACATTCATTTATGTAAACATGTCAGTTGACTGATTCAAACATGTAAAATGTCATTTTGACAGCGTAACAGAAGGAACTGTGTCTCTTTCCAAGGCTGGAGACACGTTTTTAAGGGTAACGGCTGGATTTTATTTCCATGTCCTCCCTTCAGAAAAACGCATTGGCATTGATTCCTTTATGAAATATAACTTCCACAGGTAATTCATTGCTGAATGTACAGCGTTTCTATGTTTCTAAGGGTATTTAACATTATGCTGTGTTTCCATTCAGTCTTCTGAAATCTGTCAAAACTTATTGCTAACATGTTAGCTGGAACAGCCAGGATCTGGTTCACTTTAAGCCAGATTCAACACTGTGAATCTCATCTTGTACTTACATGGTTTTACTTTTAGTAATTTAACGAAAAGAATTAACTTCACTGTACAATGTATTGTTAATAATAACAGTTAATTATGATATAAAGATAAATGCCTGTGAGCTAGTTCAGGCAGTGAAGCTAATATAAACCACATGTGTCAAACTCAAGGCCCTTGGGCCGAAACTTCATTTTATGTGGCCTGCGAGAGCATGCAAAGAATATAATTGGCGCAATACAATTCTATGCTGTGTTATGGAAGCAGTGTCCAAAAACTACATGAAATGTTGTTATGCGCGCACTGAAGCATCTAGCCACTAGGTGTCAGTATATGCTAGATAGCACCTCAATATCATATTTAGCCTTTTCCAGCGGTGGCAGTCTAATCGAGTGGTTGTATCTAATGTTAATAATAGCAGCCTAGCAAAATGTCCAAAGGGAAGACAATTTAATGATGTGAAAGTGAATACATGTTTGTGCTTAATGGAGACATGCTGGTATGTCTTCTTTGTAACAAGGCAGTGGCAAAGGAGTACAATTTATGGCAGCACTTTGACACCAACCTTGGAGCCAAGTATACTAACCTTAGCCACCAAGAAAAGCAACAAAAAGTCTGAGAATTAAAAGACAGCCTGCGTTGAACAGAATGTGTTCGTAAAAGTTACAGCAAACATGATGCAGCAGTGAAAGCCGGCTTTAATGTGGGTGAAGAAATCGCCCGATTTTTCACAAGGTGCGTTTCTGAAACAGTGTGCCCTGGCCAGAAACAGGCTTTTGACAATATGACTGATCCATGGATTAGGATGGTGTGTGATATCGAAGTGTTCACTTGGACAGATCTACTTGGTGTGTCCAGGCAGCATCACTCTCTCACCCCACTTCATCCACATGTAACCTGACCATTATCATTATGCACACATGAAACTAACCATTTGAACAGGCTATTTAATTGTGGGCTATAATAAGTCTTCTAGGACTGGATCAAACCATATTGTTATTTTGACTTTGTTACGTAAGCTACTTTCTATATTACGTTTTATTGCATGCATTTACAAATTGTTGTACACTTGAATGTCTGCTTACTAAACTTCTGCTTTCAGAGCTAGATATTAATTATTACGTTATTACTAAAACCAATAATACATTGAATGCAAAGGCAATATGCTAACAAGTAGATACATTTATTGTGGGCCCGGATAACTTTGACACCCCTGATCTAAATTGTCAATATTCTGCTAATGCTTCTCTTTGCCAGTGCCAATGTCAGTGTCAGTCTGTACTAACTATAACTACTAACACATTGCGTTTTCTGTGACTGCTTAACAATAAAAGCCAGCCTGTGCTCTCTCTAATTGGATGCTTTTAATGTGAAGCAGCAGCAGTAGGAAATGTGGGCTTTGCATTAGCTGTAACTTAATTTAGCTTTGATATAGCATAGAATCAGTAACGATGGAATACATGTGACATTTCTTGTGGAGCAATTGTGGCATAAGTTACAATGTAGGTAATTACAGAATGTCACACTGAATGGCTATTGCTGAAAAACCCTAAATGGTATCAAAATTGGGCATTTGATTTCATGAAAATGACGTTAGATGCCAAATGCTATCTGTACTGCTCACACGCTATTTACATTTGATATAAACTACCCTTCTTGAGACTGTCTCAACTGACATGATGTACTTTGCTGCACAAGAGTATTTTTTATGTCATTATGATTGGCTTATTCATCTTTTACTCATTAGAGATCAAATGATGTGAATGCCGGAATATTATTTCTTGACATTCGGCGACCTTGCTCATGTATACATATTCTCTTACTCTTGGTAAATAGTTGGTAAAGAACTTATGTGACCACATTGTTTCTACTTGTTTCTACATTTGAGTTCAAACTTAGCAAAAGTGCGATGCTTTACTCTTAAAATATAACTTAATTTCCCCCAACATGTAGAGCTGCTGTTATTGGTTGAAAAATGCCAAAGGTGGACTTCGTGGGACTGTGACAAACAGTTAAAGTCACAAGGGGCTGGGGGAACAAATGACTGGAATCTGGCAAAATGGCTCACAGTGGGCACAGAAGCCAGGAGAAGGGAAAGCACAGAGGCTTTAAGTGCAAACATATGTGGAACAATACACCACAGATGTGTGCATATGTGTGCGGATCTTGAATAAGCCTAAATACATAAGAAAGAACAAAATGTCAGTGATAAAGTGCAGGATCTTGGATTCTGGTGAAAATCTTAAAGGCCAGAATGTAATTTTGGATTTCATTGTTCAGTGCTGCAACATGTGAGTGATTACAGGTCTGATTGAAAGGAACATGGGCCCCTGGCTCTGTCTCAGCTTGAGGTCTGCTGACATCCGAGCGCTGGCCATTTTAAACATTCACATAAAGCCGCCAATGTACCAAGAATGCACAAGTCATTATCTTAAATGCAGCAAACACATTCAACATAGGCTCAAGGCAGTAGATATAGCAGATCTGTGGTACTAACAAACGCACACACGCCTGGTCTGCACACCGTGCTGCATAATCAGGTTATGCAACTCAATGTGATTTCCAGCGTTAAACATCCAATTCAAACCACTTTGTGGATTATTTTGAGAGTTCCAGAGCAATGACATCTTTTTTTTTTATTAGCAACTGATTCTTTAATTGCAGCAATTTTAAGTTTCTTATCCAATGTTCACCTTCAATGTGTTCTGAAATTATATGCTTTAAGATGATTTAGAAATCTGATTCTTTCTGTTTCTCTGTAATGTTTTAGTTTTAGATTTAATGTGTGGTGTGTCTATTGCCACAGTCCTCTTCAGTCTCATACCCTCAAAATAGGTGATGGCTGAAGGCCTGCTTGAAACAACCTTAACGTTATTTGAACACATTTTCGATGCATTAAACATTGCCTTCTCCATAGACTAATGCTTACACATACATACATACATGTGGATGTGGATACAATGGATAGGCCATATTAGATTTGTCTGACTGTATCCCAACATAACCCAGCACGCTGTTCATGTTGTATGACTGTAAGGACTTAACAGGCTCTGGAGTTTTTACCAATGTGGGGTGTCATGTCATGAAACATGTCAGGGAACCCCCAATCCACTTGGCACACCACTTTTTTATGCAATAATGTGAATACACTTAACATAAAAAAGCAGCTAACCCTCAGTAGTTAACAAGGTGAAACTTCACAGTTCAATAAACCTCTCATCAAAAATACTGAATGTACAAAATATGGACAAGCAATTTTTATCTACCATAATTATTAAAACTTAACAAGGCTCTATAACCTCAGCTAATATTAGTATAATTAATAATGAATTAATGATATGACAGCAAGCTTCACCACTTGTGTTTCCTCCTATAGTGTCTGCCTGTAAACTCCTCTGCACCACATGTTCAGTGCAGTGTTAGCAGCAGGTTTGTTCAAATGCAATGTGTCTGTCAGTGACGTACACATTGTACGTAATTTTTCAGGTCTTTTAAAAGTGGATTGAACATCTGAAGTTAATTACAACAGCCTTCTTCCTCCTCTTTTGTCACCCTTCCAGCTGTTGGCACCTTATGTGACCACCTAGCTTGCCATGTCCTAAAAAACATTGGACATTTTTCATTAAAGGGGACTCATCTTTACGGAAATGCAGTCTGTTGATAATGAAATGCAACAATAACTTCACAGCAAGCGCAAAATGTTCTTTGGAACTTTTATCAGGAAACTATCATGAGCGGATAACTTATAGAACAACACTTAATTACAGTTACAGGCAAACACTTAATAATAATGCGATTGTTAAAAATACTATATATTTACAGTTTCATGCTTCTACTGTAGAGTATCTTAATCAGTTAAGTTTTATTTTGGCAACTCTGAATTCACTTTAGCATGCTGGCATTCTCATCAGCAAGACTAAAGTGAAGAGATTCGGATCTATGTAAGCTGCCTGAACAAAGCCAAAGGATTCATCTTAGTGATGTTATAAACCAATGCCCAAACATCTACTAATATTTCTGCTTGCATGTTTCTTTGAAGCAATTTTACATTTTCACTAGAACTCGTAAATTATGACGTAACCTGCATTGTTTGGCTGCAACCACCTTTGTTGTCATCTTCAAATGGATTAACAGAAAGACGAGCACTGAATGATTCTCCCAGATGACACATCAGACTGGGTGAGGCAGGTGAGTCAGTCTGCACAGAGGACAGGTAACTTATAGCAGAGCCACACTCAATGCACAGCTCAGATATGTGAAATAGGAAGCCGTGGCAGTGTAAGCCCGCTCAGTATTCTCATCCACATGATGCAGCATACCTACAGCACATGGCTGCTTGTGCTGAGGTGCTATAAATCCACCGGGCTGCTTTCATCTGAGAGCAGAGCTAAATTGACAACAAATGTTGTCCCTCTTTTCCTCGGCCTCCTCGAGGATCTGACAAAGTGCTTCCAGAGAAAGGCTGCAAATGGCTTCATGTCCTGAAGGCTCATATTTATGTGCAGAGATGCTAAATTAACTCACGCCTGTTTTTTCAGTCCTCATGCTGGACTGCTGGCTCAGTGGTGTAAATCCCTTCCCAGCAACTAATAACCTTTTGTTACAATACAGTCTTACTTTCTCAAAAACACGTAGCCCTCGACTTACACGATATACTGTATTTCTCCCCACTTTAAACTACTTCTTTATTAATCTGAGACCCATTTTAGATCTGCAAACAGACCGTAACCATGATACATTTCATCTCAATAATAAACACGTGCTAAAGGTGTGGTGGAGCACTGGGTCAGAAAACAAGCCCCAGGTGAGTTGGAGAAACATATCTGGTTAAATCTGGAGCGTGGAAAGTGAGGTCGGCTTCATGGGCTCTGCCAAGCAAATAAACAGTAAGAACACATCACAGCAGCGTGGCTCAATTCAGTGCATTTTTCAGACCAGCTTCCAGTCCAAAAACTCCTCTAAGCAAGGCTTGTGTCCACAGATATGTGGACTGAAATCATCCAGCAGCTGACCGCAGTCCAACCATGGTATTTAAGGCTTTGTAAACTCACGGCTTTCAACCAGACATGTGGTACATCATTTATTACACTGTTTTCTTACTGCGTGTCAACACCAACACAGGACGGGCATTTAACTATGACTTGATGGATGACACTGCATTTAAATCACATAACAACACACCAGCACATTATGTAAGAATAGTACAGGAACAGATAACAGGGCCCTTATTTAAAGTGATACAGAGGTAAAAATACATGGTTATACGAACATAAGCTAAATTAAGCTAAGCTACAATGAAGTACAATTAAATAAAATGAGACAAACTAATGAGATGAAATAAGATAAAATATAAAACAGTAGAATTCATTTATTTAAGTGACTGAACTGGAAGGTAGCTGATGTGTAAAGTGGTTTCTTCTTATGGCAGCTGTGCAGTTAAAGTACCGGTGCTTGGAGTGGCCAAAATGGACAATCCTCTTTTCAGCAGTCATTACTCACATTTCTTACCATATTTTCTCAAATTAGTAGTGATGATAATACATGCCTGGAGTGTGGCTGCCATTAAGAAATAAAGGCTGCACATCAGGGCTTTCATCAGTTCACCTGAACATCCCACAGCTCAGTGTGTTTGTCTCTGCCGCTGTTTGTCACATTAGGTTAGCGCTTGTTCCAGCGGACCTCTGCCACACTAACATAACGTCAGTTTAACTGAACCCAGCCCGGTTCTGTGTGAGCAAACAGCGGCAGAGAGACAGACGCTGTTTAGGAGTTTCCGGTGAACTCGTGGAGTTGATCGCTGTATGTTAGCGGTGA
>JAVQJL010048132.1:0-21543 GCA_036024295.1 Nannoperca obscura
CTTTAAAGTTAAGACTAGTTTAAAGTCATCTTCATTGAAAAGTACAGTGCTTTTCCTTCAAAAATAAGGACATTTCAATGTGACCCCAAACTTTTGAACGGTAGTGTATATAATATAATATGCACGTGTCAATTACTATTTGTTCACTAATACTGAAGTCTCTCCTGATTGAAATATACTTCTGATACACTTGCGGGGGCGGCAACTTTCTGACAACCAATCACACCCGTTCTGATACTCTAGTTAAACAAAACCACATTCATAGTTTTTTTCTACAATACTCATTTAAACTGAATTTGAGGAAAGTCTGACTGTCACAGTTAATGGCTCATTCATTCTCTCAGATATAACCTAATATTCAAGCTCTTTCTGGACTTGAATGAGAACAACTAAAAGGAAAAAAACACATCGTTCTAGAAACTGGTGTAATGGCGCTGTGAGAGAATAACTGCCCAATCGGAGCTGAGTATGTAAATAACATACATGCTCGACACAAACACACCTGGCTGCCACGTTGAATGAGGCCTAATTCACTTCCCTCCGCATCCACGTATCAACAAATACAAGTCATACATGTGGACCACTCTCTAAAATCATATTTGCATTATTTAAACACTTTCTGACAACACGTCTGTGTAAAGAATCTGTAAACAGCAGGGGTATTTTTTAGCTGCACCAAAAGCAAGCCGAATGCAAAACACAGTGAGAAATTCTTTAGCACATCATTTTATTTGTTTTTGTTTTGTGGAATAAATAGAAGACAAAAGTAAATGAAATCACTTCAAAACTCCAACTTGAAATATGGAGAAAACGACTTGGAGAGTATCACTGATCTGAAACCAAACCAGCCTCAAAGTGTTCATCCTCAAGAGAGAGTTTTCTAATATTCCAGGCCAGTCAAGTGTTGGTGCTGAGAAACGTGTCAGAAAATGTGTTGGACGGAGTTATTATCACCCCAGGTACAAGAACAAGCAGCACCAACCTCCACTCTCTCTCCACACACGTACTCCACCTGTATACTCATCTATCCCGTCTCCTCTCTCTCCCTTCACTCTCTTTCTTTGACACGTTAGTTCTTCATTATTCATCTTTACACCAGTTCTCTCTTCCCACAGAACTCCTCCAGCCTGCACACCCGCAGACAGACACACACACAACGTCAAGCTTCAATAATTGATACATTTCCCAGCACCCTGTCTAAAAATAGTATCATCAACATTGCCTTATTCACACTGTATTTTTCTCCACAACAACCGGATCCAGAGTCAAGGGCGGACTGAAGACTTTGGACGCAAAGACTGGAAAAGCAACTCATACCTGATACATTCAAACGCACACATTAATCCTTGAATCTGTGGAGGTGAGAGAGTTAAAAATGAGGTCCTGAGGTAGACGTTCAATGTTGCACCTGGGGTATTAATAACACAACGCTTCCTGCTCAGCACTGATCCCCTGTTGGGCCCTCAGGCAGCAGCATATGGCCCCACCAACACCCAAACACATAAAGTCAAAGAGACTCTTTATTAGCTTATGCAATGCAGGAGCCATCCTGCATAATCCTTGACTATCCTTGAGTCCTTATCCCACTGTAGACGATCCGCAGGTTAAAAAATTACAAAAACCTTGACTTGCAGCCAAACAGGTACCACACAAGCCCCCCTTTTAGGTATATTTTGGTGTGCTGAATGCTTAAACCTAAAGCGGCAGAGGCGTGACAAATACTTCAATCAATTTCCCAGAAACAAAATGAAATGAAGCAGGGAAATTGTGAAAATCCTATGAGGAAGTCTAAGAGCACACTCCCTGCATTTTCCAAGTGCTGACTAATTTTTGCCTTTTTCTTATATTATTATTTAGTTTTTGCAGCAGGCTTTGATTTCTTACACGTGCTATTTCAACACTATAATGCCCACTATGTGCCCTCCCACTTCAGCTTGTTGAGTTATATGGAGGTGTTGCTGGGAGAGAACAAGGAGAAGAAAAAGAAGAACAATCAGTGTATGTGTGATATGTTTATTTATGTTTCGTGTCAGATAAGGTTTAATGCCCACCGTGGTGTTACGTTTCCTCTGGCTTCACCCACTAACATTGAATTGTAACAGTGCAAGATATCCAGTAGTGTAAATGAGATGGTAAATAGTGCCAAGAGAATATTTTTTTTATCACAAAGTGAAGGTGTAATTACATTACAGAGAGCTCCAATTAGTGTCTTATCTTTCCCCAATGGTTCAAAGTTGCATATCTGTGTGGAATACACTATGAAGTCTTCTTTTTTCTCTCTCTCTCTCTCTCCAGATTCTTGTGAATCCCTGCACCTTCTACCACATGGCAGAAGCTCAAACTGTGAATGCAGATGGTGTGCGTGGCTCAAGTTTGTATGCATGTGTCCTACTCAAGACACAATGGGGAGAAATCGTGATCCTCACTTTTGATTCTGCTCACTAATACAGCCTCTGGTTACACCGTCTCAGCGCAGAGCATACTGTATGTGTTGATGGTAGTGTAATATATCTCTATAATATAGGTCTACTGGAGCTGCAGCTCAGTGAGATGACACAACCTGAGTTATGGCTTCACTTTCTACCTGGGTCTACATATGTTTGCATTCACAGTAAGTAAAGCTGGATAAAAGCCTCAGTAAATGGCAGCGGAGCACCATGCTGTTGCACTCACGGAGCTCAAAAATACAGAAGCACTGACTGACACGAACTTTGGTGTCTTTCTTATCTTAATTGGGATGCAACTGCACTTGTCAAAGAGAAATTTCCCAACCCACTGCAAGCATAATGACTCATCTTCATGTAGGAATATGTGTTGCATATGTTTCCACCATCTGCAATGTTTAGCAGTCTGGAGTCCTCTACTCATATATCTGAATGTATCTTCTTCCATCAGTGAGGTGGAACATTAAAGCTTGAATCTCGCACGTCAGTGTTTGACAATAAAGGAGGTCTGTCTGGCAAAATGGCATGATATAAATATTAGATGATGTTATAGTTCCACTAAGTAACCATTATAGATTTTCAAGTAAGGAGGAAAACAACACAACAATAGGGAAGGCAAAGACTACAGCATGAAAGTTCTAGGGCTGCCGCCGACCAAAGAGTTTCCCAGTCAACTAGTCGTAGCACGTTTATAATATTAAATGAATTATTTTAATATACAGTACCAAAAAAACAAAAAAAAACGTTTGACTGGTACTAAATATCACAAGCGCACGTATGGAACAAGCAACATTTTGATCATTTATTTCAATACAGAATAACATCTTCCCTCCCATGTCTCCGTCAACTTTGCCCTGGCTAGTACCAAAGCTAGGCTAGCATGACACAATCAAACCTTCACCGATAGATTTACAGTCTTCAACAAACAAACATTAGGTTAAAAACTGACCAGAATTCTGTGTTTCTACTAGAACTCTGGCAGAACTGACTGGATCGGGCTGATTTTCAGCAGCGGACTTTGTGTGGACTTCACGGTGTCCATTACAAGGGCAGCATCCTTCAAAGGCTGCATTTGAAGCGCGTTCTTATAATGCATCCGTGATTTGAAGGCCGAAAGCGTCACAGCAGCACGACAATGCTGTCCCATGTTTCTGTGACTAACCGACCAACGCAAAAGCTTGCTCGACAAAGACTCTTCTCATCGACTAACGTTTTGGTCGACCATTAGTGGGGCAGCCCTAGAAAGTTAATTCTTCAACTTGGACCCCCCCAAAAAATTTGCAACTCAAGGTCCACTCACTGTCTTTTTTCCAGAAGCTTTAAACTGCATTTCTCAGCCTATCGGGACTCATTTGTCATAGAGTTGGCTCAATGAGAAATCAACCAGGTGCAGAAGCTTAAGTCTGATTTAAACTTTATCTAGCCTCACATTTTCCCCCAAAGTAGCGTGATAACAAGCTATGGACCTAAAACGATGCATCAAATAAAACTGTGAGCCGGGTGTATTATGACATTCTCATCTGTTAATCTTTCAAAATCGATTTTATCTTCAACCGTCTATATTCACTTTGGTCTTATCTACGTTGTCTTCTCTGCTGCCGCAATGACCCAAATTCATCCTATCTGATCATAAATGTTTTTGATGCATTGTGATTTCCCCGTCCCAACCAATCTCCGTCCACCATGTTTGGCTCGTCACAATAAACAGCCTCTACAAAGAAATTTTATAAAACTGCCACACCTTTGCCACGGCTTGGAAGTACAATCAAAAACATTTGAAATGTTTAAACAAGGACGCGTGAATACATCAGAGTCCCCTGAGAAGCAACAGGCAAAACCCAATGCAAACCAAAACAGAGGAAGACACTGTAGAGATGAAAGCACAAGCTTTGGTTGGGCGGTTATATCCTGTCTGCACAGGCGAGTCTGGCTTTTTTTAGGAAGACAAAAAGCATTACTGTGATAATCCTTTTTTTCATTATGTGCAATATTAGCTGTGTTTAATCTAGATTGAAAGCCTTTTACTAAATAAAAAGAAAGCTGCTAAAAACAACAACTGTCAGTTGTGGTGTTCCTGTGCGGCATAGTTCAGAGGAGTGTGCTGGGATAAAGTGAAGTGTGCGATGTCTCTGCTGATTTCTCTCCTGGCTCATTAAAACTTGATGAACCTGAACACTCCCTCTAAAAGCAGCAGCGGCTCTTTGACAGAGGAGGCCTTGACTCTAACCATTAGCATAATGTGTTCACTGATAGAAATGGCCTAGATCATGAAGGAGACCGGGTTTTAAGGAAGTTGGGCTTTCTGAAAATCTCGCTTTTGCCAACTTACTTTTAAATAATGCTCAAACTTTTTTTTTTTCAGTTTTTGATTTTTATTATTTATTATTCTGCTCTTTATCAGTTTATTTTTTTTATTTCATTTCCTCCCATGTTTAAATACATACTAAAGCTGCACTAAGCAATATTTCGATATTATTTTCTATATGACTAAGTGGACTGTGAAAGTGTGTTGCTTGTGGTGACAAACCCACAAACATCCGACTCTGCAGTTCCCATCAGCTGTTTTAGCATCTTTCACCTCATCTCCTGTGCGTGTGTCTGGGTTTAAAGCGTGGGAAAGGTAGACTCTGATAGGAACAATAATAGGCTTTTACATAAAGAAAAATGTGAGGATTATAATATGAAAGCTACATACGAGTTAAAGATTAACAGTGGCACTAGTGCGCCTAACCCAATCATAGTTACGGCCCTATAGATGCTTATTAAATCATATCATAGTATTCATATCTGAATATTACCTATATTTGTTGCATGTCTTATTTCTGCTTAAACAAGTTATTGGGGTTATTATGTATAACACTGCTGTTCATGTGGACTGTTCCTTTGCACTGGCATGCTCCACCCCCATGTGGTCAATTAATATGTTGGCCAGTCTCCCCTGTCGCAATGCTTCTTTGTGGAAATGTCTGTATCTCCATCAGTCATGAGTGATAATGTAGGCTACGTCAAATCTGTGATTTGAACGTTTTTTTAATTTTGTAAAAATTATATCTTCATTGGCTATAATATAAGCAGTGTTCATTTTTATTTTCATTTCTGAAACGCTGCATGCGCACACACACACACACACACACAGGGAGAGATTTACATAAAATCTCTATACACTGACAAATAGTCAACTGAAAATGGGTTTTCATTTGTTCAAACACCAACGCCTTTGTTGGTGTTTGTTAAAAAATATTTATATACATTTATTTAAAAAAAAATCAGACCTGCCAAATTTCAGGCGGACCAGTGCGACCAATAAAAATGTTAAGTCGCACCCTGGAGCCCCGATAAACATTTTTGTTTGCTTGTGTAACTGTGTGCTGTGCTGTTTTAACTTTGTAATTACCTGAAATCCCCCACTGTACAGCTGGCACTGAGAGGTGGTTTTCCTTTTCCTGTTGATGGAGTTTCTCCAGGTGGTGCTCTTTCCTTTATCTTTTCTAATAAAAAGCGATTCATACTGACCTACTGTTGTGTTCGTTTACTTCTTCTTTACCTCTTCTGTTTGCTGCATGTAAATAACATAATTTCCTGTGTGGAAAATTACTTTTTCCAGCAAATTTAAAACTTTTCATGATTGGATATCAACTGATTAATTCTCTGCGTTCAGTCAGTGGCCTACAGCCGGGAGCAGCAGAGATGAATCTATATAAAATGTTGCAGAATGTGAATTCTAGAGATTCCAAACGTTATTCAAAGCTGCATCTAAGAGAGTTAAATATGTATGGCTGTTTGCAAAATGCAACTTCATGCGGACTCAGTGAGATCCCTTCAAAGACAACCACCCATCCCTAAACCGTTCATTGAACGGGCCTGGATTGGAACATAATTCAACATGTATCACTGTTTACTCCATATGTGCTAGTGTACACAGCACAAAGCCAATTTTGAGCTGGTTTGGGTTTGCATAGAAAATGTATTTGGTCAGTGAACAGCAGGGATAGACAAGATATCATCTCATACTTAAGTTGGCTTTATGGTGCATACTTTGACAAACACCAATGCCTATTTGTTTACCTGCATTGGCTAGAGGGTGTGCTTGTGAATAATAATGACTGTGTGTGTGTGTGTGTGTGTGTGTGTGTGTGTGTGTGTGTACACGTGTTTGTGTATCCAGTCCCTGAAGATAGCAACCTTCGATTTCCAACACCATATCGCATCTTTTGCAGAAGGACTGTGACCAATCTAACACTGCCCCAGGAATACAAAGTGTATGTATATGTGTGTGTGTGTGTGTGTGTGTGAGACTGCTGCCATCTGCCCCTGCCCCTGTCACTGCCCTGCCTCTCTGTAGCAGCTCCTGACCTGTGCAGTTGTCAAACAGGAGTGTTGAACCTGGCTGCCGTCTCCGGTTCAGAGCCACTACCGATGGGGAAAAAATTCCCCAAAACTCTGTTATCTGGTTGAAAGACAAAAATAAGAAGCTTCACACCATCAAGCAAACCAATCCAGAGAGGAACAGGGATTCTTCATCTATAATGGAACTGGTCGGGGAGGGTGATTGAATCGTAGCGTGGCATCAGATCAACCCAGCGTGGCGCTGAGGTAATTGCACATTCTTTTTTTTTCCTTTCTTTTTTGGTGCCTCTGCTCTCTCATAAGTCTAATTTTGAACAAGAGGAAATGTATTGCCTCTCAGGGGATTGATGAGCATTACATGACTTTGTCTCAGAATGAAACTCCACCCCTCGTGGGCACAAATGCGTTGACCGCACGCTGCCTCTAAGTCCAACTTAGAAACACACCGATGGCGAGTCACTCGGCAACACAGATTTGAGCTCTGCAAAGACTTATTGGCTTGATGGAGGCGATTTTGATCTTTTATTAAAAGTCATTCAGTGATGTTGGCCTTAGATATGACAGAGAGGGGGACAGCTGAGCTACTGATGGAGCAATGCATTCTGGGGCTGCTCAAGAAGTGTGCTGTGTTTGAGTGTGTGGTGAGCTGTTGGCTGTGAGAGCCACCAATTGGACCAACTTGTTTTAATTACATTTCTCTAGCTGCTTCTGACAGACGCACACATACTCTCTCTCCAACCCACCCACACACACACAAACACACACTAAAGGTGCTAAGTCCTCCCCCCAGGCTGACAAGCCCTCAGCGCCCGGGCAAAGTGGAAGGGATTTCTGCAAGAGAGAGTGAGAGGGGAATAGAAAAAAAGGAGGAGGAGGGAGATAAATTGAAGGCGAATTTCTGTTCAGGTCAATTTCTGAACGATGATAACTTAATATTCTGAGTATGCAGGACGGTGGTGTTTATGTTTGAGTTGTTGCCAAACCTGCCATGCCCTCACTCTACCAGTCCAACTAATTTCTTTTGCTTCTCCTTCTGTTTTCTTTTCTTTTTCCCCTCCCTCACGTCTTCGTTTATTTTTCATTCCTTCCTTCACATTCGTTTTCCCTTCCTTCTTCTGTTGTTCTTTCCCTCCCCGCTCAACGCCGTCTCGCCGTTTCTTCTCTGCCCACTACTTTTTAGTGTCTTGCATTGTACTTGCAACCCTTTGTCACAAGAGGTAAAACTCTAGTTTTGCAAAAGAGCAACGATCAGAAAGCAATTTGGGGAAAAAAGTCTGAAAATAAAACTTTTTACCTTGGTGACCCTTTGTGGGGGTCCTGACCCACAGGTTGGGAACCACAGTTTTTCAGTTCACTGTCAATTTGACCACAGAGCCTTCCCTCCCCTTAAATACCTCCAGAGAGCCTCTGAGCAACTTCCTCCACAGTGGCAGCAGTGCCGCCGTTGCCCCCATTCCCTCAACTACTATGCATGAGCTACATCCGCAACTAATGGACTGAATTAGACACACATACACTCTCTCTCACACACACACACACACACACACACACTCATTATTCACTAGAACCCATACACACACATATTCAACATTTCCTGCAGACATAAACACACCTGAAGTCTTTGTGCTGCTGCTGCTGCTGTGTATGTGTGTGTGTGTGTGTGTGTGTGTGTTTGTGTAAAGGGTGTGTGTAGCTTAGAATTGTAGCCTAGTCTTTGGTAATGCCTGTGTTTATATGGAATGTGTTTGTGTGTTAGTTTTACAGGGAGTGGAGTAAAGAGAGGAGATAGATAGCAAAAGGATTAAGAATGCAAAATACATTTATTTAATTAAATTAAATTAAATTAAATGTTGATCATTTGTTTGCTCAAACATTAATTTTGCTGATTAAACACCGATTCAACCTATCAGGCAACATCTAAAAAACAAGAATCTCAAGTACTACCACTTGTGTTCGTGTCCATAACTAAATCAAACTGTAACATCTTGATGAAGTGGAGATGGTGCAATCTGAAAATTAGTTTAAAAAGATTTAAAAAATTACAGGAAAACGTGTCAACCTGTTGATGAACTTTTGCACTTAGATTTTAAGTCTCAATACTTGTTACTGCAAGATGCCGTTTTCACAGTGTAGTGGCAGGAAGCAGCTGTGGGAGATGAGAGCTGTCTGACACCAGTGGGAAATGTCATAGCTAATACACATCACATGGGGAGAGACTCACACTGGATGCCTTGTTTCCTGCAAGGCGAGTGTGTGTGTGTGTGTGTGTGTGTGTGAGACGTGAGCTCACTTGCAATGAAATTCCACTTGTGTGTAGCATGTGTTGAGGTCATGTGTGTGTGGCGACTGACTTGCAGTTATTTGAAACACAAGCAACTCGACCATAAATCAAGCAAGACACATTCATGAAACACTTCACTGTGAGCTGGTGCATGTTCATATATATGTGTGTGTGCGTGTGCTTGTATGTCAACTGGAGTGAAGATGCAGTTCTCACACTAAAAAGCAACAATATGCATATAACTCTAAAGAGCTACTCTGGTGATTTATTATTGCACTGCCATAAAGTTGTTATTCTTGTAAAAGAATCCTTATTCTTATTCTTTAATTACATGTCTTAATGAGGTGGAAATTGTTTTAAAACTGCGGTGTAACCGTCAACCCTGACCCTAAAAAAGGGTTGGACAAAACATCCATTATCACATCCAGTACACATACACATATGGTGACACACACACACACACACACACACACACACACACACACACACACACACAGTGGTTGCCTTCAGTGACACCAACCCCTAATTATGGAGTTACAGAGTGCACTAGGGTGCCTGAGACTCCGGTCGATAAACAAGCTCAAATGAACTAGTGCCGTGCAGATATACAGGCGCACACCAGGCACTCCCTGTTGGCTTATTATGGGAAACCTTTGACATTTTTCAAAGGACGTTCTGTTTTTAAGCTTCTCACATTCTGTGAGTATGGAAACTTACTATTCACACAACATAAAACCTGTTCAAATAATCAAATTACAGAGCCGCACACACACTGAGGCACACGCATTCATATGCAGTGTACGATCCGGAAACACACAATAACTTCCATCTTTCTTCCTCTCAACAAAGAAATTGTTCACAGCTAAACTGTTCACGTTGTCATTATTCTTCATTCTCTCTCTCTCTCTCTCTCTCTCGTTCTCTCTCTCTATGGAAATGAGCAAGCAGGCAGATGTGCCCGGTTGTTGGAATACTAAGCACGCTCTGTATTTGTTGTCTCTCGTACACACACTCCGAGATGTACGGGTGATGTAATGTAATGACGAGTTAAATGTATGGGAAGTGAGCAAAAAACATACAATTTAAGCCATCTTTGGGGGGAAATACATCTGCTTCATTTCAACCAGAATGCACAAACATCTTTTTTTTCTCATGTAAACTATCTCCTCAGACGAACAGACAGAGGCAGTAAGCAGGTAGTATCTATTTTCCTCCACGCCACAGTTGCAGCACAGCTGGAAAGGGTGATTGGTTAGAAACAGGGAAGAATAGCATCATCTCCGCGGTTTGAATGCTGACCACTTAACCCCAAATTACATTTTCCATATCCACGTAGTCATGAGGGCCTACGTGATGTAAATGTATTCATGTGCAACGCAGTGGAGTATGTAGAGAATCACATGCCTCTATACATGTCATGTCTTTATGTCAGCGTTATTACAGTGTTGGTGGCACGTGTCACCTCCACTTCCCCATAAGAGTTGTGTAAGCACCATATAGCTCTTCTGATAACATTTCTGTTTAGTTTCATCATTTATTAGATGTCTATTATATTCTGCTATACAGGAGGCAGAAGCTGAACATGTATGGTAGCTTGGCTAATGGTGTGAAGAATCAAACTTTTCTTGTTTGTGCATTTTCTTGGTTCTTTTGGGTGCAGCAGATAAAGAATTCATGGAAAAATGAATGTTTTAAAATATACGTATTAAATATACATTACAAATTTAATGTATTACGATGCCAGCTTAAGATTTTGGGAATGTTACACGGCTCTGAGTAGGCAGACCATGAGAAAAGTATTATTGAAAACAGACGTGTCTAATAAAAAAATGAGGCTGACATGTAAAATAACATTTGCACAGTGGAGTGCATATCTGAGAAGGGTTTTGTCTGCCTTACCTGGTGCCTAAATGTCAAGTCGTTTTTTTCCCCCATCTTATTCCTGCCTTTCACAAGAGCATGGTGGCTCAGTGGCTGCTGTGCATTCACAAGAGTAAGCCATGGTCCAGCAGAGGACACTGAGCAGTAGTAGTGAGCAGTAACGCAGGAACCTATACATACTCATACATAAAATCTACAGAAATTTATGAATAAACTCTATTTTAGACTTTGACAGGTGAGTAAACAGTGTAATACTTTACCCTCCACTCTGCCAGTGGCTGGCTCTGTGTCACACTGTACTGTAGCATATAATATGTTGTCTCCCTTCACTCCCCCAGCTACAATATATACTGTATATGATCTGTATTTCTATGTGTTTCTTTGCAGTGCTGGTTAAACATTAGCATTTAAATAATAGTGATTTACAGTCTTCTTCTCTTTGTTTCTCTGTTTGTCTTAATATCGTCTGCCCTCCATCTTGCTCTCCGCTATCATAAATCTCATCCAAGCTCAGTGAGAGGGCGGCAGTCAGCCTGTTATACGGAGACGCATACATCTGCGTCTCTGTATGGACTGTGTGTGTGCTCGTGTATGTATGTGTTTATTGTGAAAAAAGATGGCCGGGCGAATTTGGTGTCACTGACATGCTGCCGGGCCATGTGTCAGTGTGTCGTAATTGTGTTCAGTGGAGCGCAACACATAAATTCAACACACACACACACACACACAGATTCTGGTTGACGTCAGGGCTTCCAGGACCGGACGTCAAACGAAAGGTGATGATGACAACACATGTAGGCAAAGAGCTACCCGCTGCGTGTGTGTGCGTGTGTGTGCGTGTGTGTTAACAGGGTGGGTGAGATTTCCTACACACTGCTGCAGATGGAGCAACCATACGAGCAGTGAATTATGCACATGTTTACCAGGGTGGAAGTATGGGGCTCTACTGGGATTCCATCGACTGGTCCACAACTAGTTGCATATCAGGTTGCCATGACAACCGTCAATAAATGTGCTGGTACAGAAAACAAACAAAGTAATTAACTAACTAATGTCTCCACTTTGAATTTGAGATAGTCAATTGGTTCGTTGCATCTTGTGTGTGTGTGTGTGTGTGTGTGTGTGTGTGTGTGTGTGTGTGTGTGTGTGTGTGTGTGTGTGTGTGTCGGGGTCAGGTTGGTGGTTGGAGGTTCAGAATGGATAGCTTCCTGCCTTTTCTGTGTATGAGCCTTCAAGGAACACACACAACATATTCATTATGCATACTCAGCGGGAACACACACACAGGAACACATAAAAAGCCATATTCCCGCAGCACACACTCATACACACACACACACACACACAGACACGGATAAAAGTTGATACAAACTGTAAAAATGGATGTTCAGGGTTCTGTAATGTGTGTGTGCTGGGAGTGTATGTGTGTTCCTGCACACACCCCGAGGTTCCACTGCAATCTGTAAACAATGTTTCTGGCTGAGTGAAGAAAAACAAGAAGCAAGGGTTGAAATGTTCAAGAGAGAGTAAGAGTGTGTGTGTGTGTGTGCGCATGTGTGTGACAGAACAAGAGAGCGCTAGAGAGCACTGAACTGCATATGTCTGACTTTCACAGCAACTGGCGCTTCGGCAGGAAACTAAGACATTCGGTATTTGTGTGAACAGTGTGGATGTTGTCAGCACAGAGCAAAAAGGCTCCAATACCTTCTTAGTTAGGAGAACACTGTGATGCTGGACTCTGCTAATAGCCGGATATCACAGCGCAATATTGTGCAACACGTTGACACAGCAAGCCACTTATTTTCCTCTAATTAACAACCTGACAATGAAATTCGTCGCACTGGTAATTCTTCCCAGTGTGGTTATTTTCTGACATCGCCACCCAACAATTAAATTAGCGTCTGCCCATCACAGCCTAAAGTGAAACGACAACTGATCCCCGATTTAAAATAACTTGCTGCTGTGCTGTAATGAGAAGGAATGAATGACACGGCCTTTCACTGGTGCCAAATGGCTGCCGCCGCCGTCTTCATGCTTAGAACATAGTGAGATCATTTAAAGCAACATTAGGCCATACGGCAGGCCGATTACTTCCAATATATGACAAAGACCTGAGAAGGGGTGGGCTTTCAACCATTCCTCTGCACTGCCATAATCAGGACTTTGATACACAGCTAGAAACTCATACTGTCAATGGGGTTTTCTTTACCTCGCTAATGTCGTTCCTTCTATTTAAGAAATAGATTCACTATAAACTGGAAATGTGTTTTAATCTCTATTTTATTGTTTTATTTCGTTGCCATCATCATGAAGAAAATCACCCATACAAAGCTTGGATGAATTCACTGTGCCACTAACAAGGCAAAAATAAATGTGCTATCACAGGAAGCACTTTCTTCACTGTGGAGGTAAATTCATGAGTGAAATACGCAAGGCTGTACTAAAAAAACACAAAGAATATTGATTTGCATGCAATTTGTGGCGGGCAACAAGAGGACGTTTAAAAAGCTGAACTGAAGCTGATCTGTGCGTTCCAGATCTGAGATCACACCTCTATACGGTTTCTATAAAACAGAGCCCACTGCCAACAAATCCGACATGGCTATCAGGGATGCTGGCTAACAGCTTCCAGATCACAGCCACAGATAGCTCAGCGTGCCGTCCATCCACATCAAAGAACTGCTGATCCTTACAAGATCCGAGGAATAACCTGCATCAACAATTGGCGGCGGTTGCTCCACAGCTGGGGGACATACAAAAGCAGACCTGCATTTCTAACTGTGTCAATAATTACTCCACATCATAGGAGATAAAAAAAAGTACATAGTGCTGCTCCGGCTGACTCGGTTCTCTCCTTTCGGGCTAATATTTTAGTTTGTCTCTCTTTGGATTACTGTTTCTAACGTATCTTGGCAGATCAATACTGGATAAGCTGAGGTGAAGCGAGCCTGAGTGGGAATGCTGTCAGATGGTTAGATGTGGGGCTAGACAGGACTTGGCTAATTCCTTTGTTTATGAAGAAAACGCTCACTGAGCTCCTCAGACGCTTGCATAAGCATCTGCTGAGTCCACAGACATGAAACGAGGCAGGCTACCCCGACCAAGGTGAGGATACAGAGTTCAGATGTGCAATCTGAAAGCTCTGTGTACTTTCAAAGGGCAACAAACTTTTCCGTTTGGAAAGTCAAGGCCACCCCCTCCGCTAACAAGCTGCTCTCTGTTAAAAGTCGGACATGACAACTCTTCTGTGAAATCGTAATCCTGTAGAGGCAACTTTACAGTGTACCTTCGATATCTTGATGCGAGACATTCTCAGCCAGTATTCCCGCCCCGGCTAAAAGATGAGGTAGATATTTTGCCTCTGTTGTGTGAAATCTATGATGTGAAATGATTTAATTAAGATAGGCCGAGGAGTCATAATTAATTCTGCCTCTCTCCGAGTCAGGCTTACTGTCAAGAACACAGAGAAAGGCTCGGGCAGAATAAATTACAGGACAACTGTGTGTATGTGTGTGTGTGTGTTGTCTCCCCACATCTGAGGGGGTAATGGGTGTGTAGAGCTCGGTTACTGTATTCTCCCAGAGCTGACAAAGAGTTTTTAGGAAAAGAGAGCGTTCTCAAAGTGTAAGTGAGCCCGCTGGCACTTTTTTTTCAGGTGTCCCACCATCTTAGATCAAATCGCATTTTAGTCCAGGAGTTTATTTTGTCTGTCAGTAAGGAGCATCCTCTGAGGAACACTGTCAGTGACAAATGTGAAATTGAAGGATTCACGGCGAACGGGCTCCTGGCAGGCAGGTTGTGCTGGAGACAGCTACAGTCACAGAGGACCCCTGAACTGTCTGAGGCTCTGTCTCTCCATTACACTTCTTGTGAGCCACTGGCCTATTTTGGATCTTGTTCGGCCAGTGTTTAGTCACCCAAGGTTGTAATAGGATGTAATGAAAGATATCTCCAGGGAGCCAGCCA
This sequence comes from Nannoperca obscura, assembly GCA_036024295.1. Classification (NCBI taxonomy): domain Eukaryota; kingdom Metazoa; phylum Chordata; class Actinopteri; order Centrarchiformes; family Percichthyidae; genus Nannoperca; species Nannoperca obscura. Next base: position 14,920 of record JAVQJL010048132.1, read on the forward strand.
TCTACACCTGCTCTTCATCTCAGCTTGAATACATTGAGGTAATAATACCTCTTAAATCTGCAATAAAAAATAACCAAAATGAACTTACAGAGATTATATCTAATATTACTACTGCCTCCATCCCATGTCCTTAACCAGAGGACAAACATGTTCTGTGTTTGGATGTGGACAACTGGGGGCCAAGAGCCTCATTTATTAAGCATTTCTTCCAAAGCCCAATACTAATCCCTCAAGCTGCAAATTCTCTGAGCTTTTTTGCTTTGGCCAAACACGCAACAACTGTCTTATTATCAGGAGACGACAGGCAATAATGAGCGTGGCCTAAACCAAGCAACTGCTGCTTTGAGTGTTCAAAGAAAAAGCCTAATTAAAGGCTGCTTTGTGACTTTTGTCACTTTTTTTGACGGGTGATTATAGGCCATTCACTGGGGAGGATTCGTCAGCTATTTGCGGGTGGCGCACACCATAAATATCATCTAAGAGCTCTGCTTATGTTGTGCCGAACCTGCATTTTTCCCCAGTGAGTCCCAAGATTCTCTCGCTCTAATTTGCAGAACAAATTCCTTTACTTTCTGCAGAATCTCCTCGCGCTAATAAGGATGTCTCATCAACGGCAGTTCAGAGACAAATTAGGCTGTTTAAAAATGCAGACTCCCTGGTATCTTGTCTATGATTTCCTGTAAGCACAGCGTCCTTGGCATCGAGGACAAGTTCAGTAGAACAAGCCTCGTGCTCTTTGGAGCAGATTTGACTAATGGTAAAGCAATATTGGCCCTCTGCTGGTCTAGAGAATCTTATAAATTGCCCCTCCACCACTACTAAAACCGTGCTTATCCCAAAAAAATGGCCTACTGTCTTATTTGGGCCAACTCTAATTGTCTCACTAATCTCTCCAGCGTTAAATGACCCAGAGAAACTGCGTCCCACAGGGCAGGCTTGCCCCGCTGATTGGAGACTTTGCCTTTTGTTTTGCTTGGCATATTAAAACAGCATAGGCTACTGATGGAAAGCCTACAGAACTATTGGAAATGTAATTAAGGGCTAGCAGCAGCTTTTAAACGGTCGACTAGTGCAGAAACAAACTGTGCCCCTCAGACAGCAAAAACTTTAATACATGGGAAATGAGTGGCTCAATCGATAAGAAGGGCGTTATTTCTTTTGTAGGGGAAAATTCAATGGAAGACAGAAGTGGGCTGCTTCACTGCCTGCATACTGTTTCTCATTTTCCCAGTGGAAAGCTACATTTTATGAAAATATTTGCTTCAAAACCAGACAAATAAAGACCTTTCTGTGAGATATAATCATTTGTCAAGTCGATTTCATCTGTCATTAAAACAAAAACACATAGCTGCTGTAAACTCGCAATTGAATCTCCAGTGTTTTGTGATGTGAGGCACAAAAGGGAAGAAAAAATTGACGACTCGTACACTCCTCAGGTGTTTAGGTGAGGCAGAGTTACGAAATACTACAATCAAGCACAATTTTTTGTTGAAGCCAAATGCCACAGCCATATCACATTGACAGTGAACACCCTATTGTACCGGCACTGCCAGATAATCACATCCATCGTACACCACGTCTAATTTGATAGAGACATCTTTTGCAAACCACTTTTCCAAACAAGCTGGCCTATGGGGCGAGAGATTGAGCAATTATCAGAAACAGATTCGGCAAGCCCCTACTGTGGCCTTTTGTCCCTGGAATCGGCCGGGATCATTAGAAAACATTTTCTCCCTCCAAACCTCTGGCTTTGTAGCCTGCACACAAGCAGGATGATACGACACATTCAGAACTAGTAGGAGTCCATCCCCGGCTGCCTGTCAGTGCAGTAAATAAAATACAACACCGAAGTCTATCAAACACTGTCTCACTGTGCTGCCTCTGATAAATATTAATGATAGCAGCTTGAAAACCAGATGTTTTCTTCCAATTAAAGCTTGCAGAGATCCACCGTTTTGGAAATAAAATGTTCCTTTTTTTAATTAAGGGCTCATGTTACTGGGCCAGAAAACAACTGAGACAATGCTGCACCCATCGCAAAGACCTATATGTGTGGGACGGGGCAAGAACATGTGGATGACAAGGCGAGGTGATGGTGCTGCTCTTTGCCTCTGGTCTTACAAACCCCAGCAGCCCCAAGTAATGTAGGGATAGGGAGGGTAATATCCTATTAAAGCCTATCAGAAGGATGTGAATGCTTGCTGTGGTAACATGTGTTGGACATCAGCCCAACTGGCCATGCAGAGCAGATGAAATCAAGTCATCAAAAGATCCTTCTCACATCAAAGCGCTGAGCTAACCTGGCCACGTGCCTTCCATACCAACCGTGTGGAAACATAAAGCGGAGCTGCCAAATCTGTCACGGCTGCCCACTTCAAAGGCAGGGATCCACTGTCCAAGGTCATTATTAGCAGTTACACCCCCCAAAAAACACCGGCGGTCAACAAAGGCGAGCAGAGAAACCACAGAGGACTTACCATCAGGAGGCTGAGCCGGTGTGAAGTGAGGAGGTTTGTCTGAAAGAGATAAAAGAGAAATGGGATTTTAGTTTTGGGGGAGATTCAGAGACTTCCCAGGAGTAAAGGCCAAGTAATGGAGTTGCTACAACAACAAAAAAGACACATTTTGTCTCCAAGCTTGGCCTTTCTATCTAACACATTGTAATGCAGAGTGGGCCCTGCAGGAGCCCAGCTGAGCTGATCAACAGGAGTACAGCGATAGCGGTACCATCATTGTTTTGTCATTCATGGTTTCTATGGACTTCTCCTCCCAAACCACACCACATGACAATATGATTATAAGAGCACATGAGAATTGAGAACGCAGGGGAGGGCATCCACGTTTGTTTTTAGTTGAAAAGTGTGAGATGAGATTGGAAATTTCACAACACTGATGTCACACAGTACATCAGTACGAAACTCAGTCCCCAATCCCACCTCCCACCCTCCAACCATATGGAGAATAAATCTGTGCCCCGACCCCCAAATATATCAAATGACTTCATGCTATTCTCCAGGTCAACACCCTGCAGACGATGACATAAGGCTTGTCGGTTTGTGGAAACCATAAAACCAGACCTGTAGTCTGAAAGTGTGGATTCAAACCTGAGTCCTTTGCAGTTTTTCTGCTAGAAGATTTGGACAATCTTTAACAAGCAATGTAAACGGGTCAATAACAGTGGATGTAATGAAGGTTGATGATTGTTTAGCTGGGAAATAAGGCTTATTGTTCGAGACAACCAAGAAAACACAGAATTAGGGCCGCAACTAACATTTATTTTTATTGTTGATTAATCTAAAGACTTTTTTCTGATGACACACTTGATTGTTTGGTCTAGAAAATGCAAAGAAATAGTGAAAAAGCAATTTCCCAGAGCCTTTGGGGATATATTCAAATTGCTTATATCGTCTGACAAACAGTCTGAAGCCAAAACATATTTAATTTACAATATAAAGAAGAGAAAAGCAGCAAAGTCTCACATTTGAGGAGCTGGAACCAGCTCAATCGTTATTCAGATTGTGGTGTATTACTTTTCTGCAAATTGACTAATTGATTAAATAAATAATAACTTCAGCACTTAATAGAATACACAAAGTAGGATGTGGGCTTGTTGGTTAGCTTGGCAAGTATACAAAGAGGATACGTATATATATAGACATCATAAACATTGCACTGAACGATGCAACGCTATAAACAAAGACTGACATCATGTAAGAAAACATAAACATATCAAAGCTAAAGTCTTGCAGAATCATACAGAAAATCAGTATGAACAAGTACTGATCTACAGGAATAATTGCTCCTCTCATCATTTACCAGGGAGGTTCACCTAATGGACGGGCTCTTACAAACATGGAGTGTTCCTCGAAGACCATCACGATACACTGGTCATAGTGCACCACGACGCTGGAGCACCAAGCACACCCGAACCAAACCACCATCTGCACTCGCACAGTCGACTCAACTGTCTGACTCACTGAGCAGAGCCCCGGTGAGTTGTCAGAGCTGCCTGCACCGAACAAACACACCAACACACACATTCAGAAAGGATGTGCAGCCACCCAGCCATCTCTCCGATGTCTCTGCACAGTGAGGGATAATGAGGAAGATAAAACGCCTCACATCAATTACGCAGCTAACACATTTTTCAGGGACCCCGCCAACCACTTCGCCGAAGCCTTCCTCAGGACTTGTGCGATACCCGTCAGCGTCCCAAGACACAGCTGAGTTTTAAATTTAGACTCACTTAAAATTGCTTGTCAACAGCCAGGGCTTCGGGGGAGAAAGACAGAGAGAGAGAGAGAGAAGGGGGAAAAAAATGAGGAGAGGGGAGAGGAGAGGCGAGGCTGGTGCTAGAGGTGAATAATGAAGTGTCTGCTGAAGCCGTTTCCCAGTCAGTCATGACGGTAACTGATTTCTATCTTGGGGAGGGGGGGTTCAAAAAAAACATATAAAACCAGGGGAACAGATATTGGCATGAGAAAAATAGAAGTCACAGAAGTTCTGCTAAGAGTGTAAAGGAGCGTACACGAACACACACAAAAACAGACATCCACACAGGCTGTACTTCCTGTCTCGCAATTGTAAGCATGTCTGAACCCACACAAACAAACACACACGGATGTAGACGTGCTGTCACACGGGGCGAATCAGAAAGAGCCTGACAGAGAAGGTGGCGTACAAAGAGAGCCGAGATGCCGGCTGCAGCTAAACGGCTTCTTCACATTTCCATAATGAAAGGACAAGATAAGGTCTTTCCATAAACGTATAAGGATTTCCCATCTCCCTTTGCACCTGCCAAAGCCTTGCGTGAATTCATGTGCATTTGTGAATGTCACTACATGGCCATCATTCACCCTATATCTTCAGAAAATCAATATGTGTCTGACTGTGACATTTAGCCGAGTACAGGAAGAGGAGCGTGTGTATGTATCTATGTACGTGTGTCACATTCCCCTTTTGGTGTGGCTGTGGATGCATAGTCGCATAATACAATGCAAGTGTGTGTCTGTGTGTGGGCTCTATTGGCAGGTGATAGGGTTTTGTGGGGCTACGAACTGTCACTCTGTGTGTGTGTGTGTGTGTGTGTGTGTGTGTGTGTGTGTGTGTGTGTGTGTGTGTGTGTGTGTGTGTGTGTGACACGCTTCATCCCATATGGTGACAATAGAAATCTGCGAATCTGGGGTTGCATGACTCCTCTAACACCCCTCCGCCCACCACGCACGCACACACACACACACACATACACATACACACGTCATCACTACCAGCACTATCACTATCCTATCCAGCTGTCCTTGTGGCTACATGGCGAGGGCTCTTGGCAGCATAATAGAGCCCCTTTCACTTCATCAATTTCTCCAGCGCACACTTCTTTTCACTCTGCCATCTGAGAGGTGAAGATTGGCCTGCTTTAACTGAGTTTGAATTAAATCTAATAGAATCTGTCTGGCTGAAATTGATTCGGTAACACAGTGAGGTTACAAATGAACCAATCCTCCAATTAAAACGAGACGGAAAGACTGACAAAGGGTGATAGAAAGACACAAACCCAGAAAAGAAGTAGACGCTCTTTGACAAATGCAAAGAGGTGCTTCTAATGCAGTGAAATCCTCCGGGCTGCAGGGGACTTTGCCTTGTTCATGGCTGAAAAGTCAACAGTCTGATAACAGACGAAGAGAAAGTGTCTGAGAAAAAGGGGTTGACATGAGAGAAGACTAATACGGGAGCCTCTTCATGGCTCAAATACCACTTCAAACAGCTACTGGCAGCATGAAAATGGCCGTGCTTATTAAACTTATTTACTTACTTCTTATAATGTGCAAGAGATTATGTGGCACAAATCTTGAATAATAGCCCACTTTGGAGAGCTGCGAGGAATTTCACCTTTAACACAGTCTAAACTGGCATGGCACTCAGAAACAGACTTGTGTAAGTCTGTGAGAGAGTGAGGTGAATGACTAAGTCAGTGTTAACACAGACAAATGGTAGAGGGGGACACCTGAAGGTGTACTGTTGGTGATATAAAAAAAGCAGCATATTGCGCTCAGGTGACCAGTGAATGTCTGTTTCAATCATGTTGTGAAGGCAAGCTATTGGCCCTTTAAGGCTAAACCTGCCATTTGTAGAGCTGAGTACCGGATCTCAACACTTTTTAAGCACCATTTGAAATGAAATAGTTTTTGTACAGAAACTCAATTATTGCCCTGGCGCCAGTATTGATCAATTTCAAATGATACCCAGCACAAACTAAAGCAATTACCTCTCTTGTCGGAACAGCTCTCGGAAAACTCTTTGACCCAAGAATTTGCTGCGATGCCCGCCATCAAAACTGCCACCTGTAACTAAGGCGCACAAACACTGTGCCTCCGCTACTTAATGAGCCACTGTACATTGAACATACAGTGGGACAAGGATAACGCAGTATGAGCAGATGACGGGCGGGAGAGGGAGGGGTTGGGGCTTTCCAGGCCAAAAGACACATTTTCATCCTCCAAAGGAATTTAATCGACATTTAATACTTCGTCCTGTAGTTCAATGTAAATGCCAAGAGATACGAAGCAATTTTGCAAGCCTAAAGACACAGAATCAGGTGGGGGGGGGGGGGGGGGGGCCGTTATTAAA
>JAVQJL010048133.1:0-28815 GCA_036024295.1 Nannoperca obscura
CACTGTACAGTAATGTTAGAGCCTGTTTCTGTTTTCATCAGGAAAGTATCTTTGAATCTCCAGCACTGAAAGGCGCTGCTGTTGGGACAAATGATTAAAATTAATAATCATTTTACCGAAAGAATATATTTGGATGTAACCCCTTTGTAGTAACTGTAATTTAATTACATATTTTTCTTAGGTACTGTAACGGATTACAATTACATTTATTTTGTAATTTAATTACGTAACGCCGTTACATGTAACTAGTTACTCCCCAACACTGTGTATTCCACAGACGCGTTGTCTGTAAGTGTGTAAGTTTGCTCTAAGTGCGTCTCCAACAGGAGCATTTAAACCTAGCTTTTGTTTTCAGATCAGAGATGCAGAGTTAATGCTGTTGACATGTCACATGTCAGGGGGATAGTTTGGACGGTGTCAAACAGCCCAGAATGTCAAAGCACAGAGGACTTACCTAATATTCTCAGGACAGGTTAAAACAATGCCAGGGCTGAAACTACAGCTGAACCTACTGGTAATGCTACCCGTCTTTACTTTGCTCTCACCCACTGTAGTTAAGCACAATACCTCCTCAGGACCGCTGAGGGGAACAGACGCCTGGGATTACAGTTAACTGCTTACAACAGTTTTTTTCCTTACATTTTTCAAGTACATCACTAAACTGATATTTAAAAAGAACAACAAAATGAGTAAGATGTGACAAAAAATGTAAACATAAACAGGAATTACGAAAAAATGCCTCATGAAATTAATTAAAACAAAAAATATAAAGGTGAAAATAATGGCAAGTCTACAAAATAGTCTTAATACTGTTGCCAGTAAGTCAGACTCCCAGTTTGGACTGTAAAGTGAAGCGTTGTTACACTCTGGCACCTGTAGGCACGTAAGTGGTGTAAACTTCCTTTAACATACCTCAGCTGTTTCCTGTACGAGCAAGTGACAACAGACGGCAGTGGCTGAGCCTCAGCTGACATAACATGACAGGACTTCGTTATGTTTTACACCCAAATAAAACCTTTTATCTGCAGTAATAACCAAGAAAACCCCACATATGTACAGTTACAGTCACCTTCCTATTAAATAGAGCTTGGCATTGTTAAGAAATCCCAAAATAAAAGTTTTCTAGTCCTGTTGTGAATGTAGTGGAGTATAAAAACAGAACAGGAAAACCTGGTCATGAATGTAACAAAACAAAACAGAAGATTTCTGGTTTCATGGGCACTTTAAGAAAAATAAACCCCCAAATCATAATAAAATTCTCTTTTGCTATACCCAGTGTATCAAATCACTTTCTCAGCAGGTATGACTGAACAAACCTTCATATATTTGGGCCTGAAATACTGGTTTGCTCATGTAAACACCTTCACTATGGATGTGTGACTTGAGGCTCAGGCCACCTCCCCCTGCAAACATTTACATAAAGCCTACACACTGCTGAATGTGAGGGCTCATCAGTTTTCAGCACAGGGTTTTGTTAACTGGATAAACGGTAGATTTAAACTCTGCATTTAGGTTCAAAAAGTCAAAATAATAAGTGAGCCTGTCTGTGCGTTAGGTATAAAAGGCTCACACTGCAACATCTCTGCACTGAAAGCTTCCTGCGGCTTCATTCTGCGCTCAAGGTAAGAAGATGCTGCTTTGTGGTAACAACTTAAATAGGAGTAAAAAATAGACTTGCAGGAGTGACTTTTTAATCTTTAGCCAGGTACTTTACTGTGCTGATAACTGCACCGTTTGATTATTACAGGAGGTTTTATGATAGCACAATTGCAGATAATAAAACTACTGCTCTAAACAAAATCACACTATCATGAAAACTAACATGAGCTCAACTTGGGTTTTGCCTAGAATGGACATCCAAATCTTTGCCCTGGTAATATTGTTTCTGGCCTGTGTGGAGCGGAGTCTGGCCTCCTGCCCGGTGGACAGCTTCACAGTCAAAGAGAATCAAAAAGAGTGAGCGCAGAAATATGTCTAAGAAATACTAATAAGTCTATAAATACAGGGACAGTAGAACTCAGGATCAATTCTGAAATGTAGTCAACGGCCAATATTACCTTTAACATTTCTTTTCTCAAATTACTGTAACTTGAATTAGCCTGACACCATTTACAGTAATAATATATAAGTTCAGGACAGCTAGCTAGCACCCACAGATAAACAATTAGGAAACACAATCAGCACAATGAAATATAGTGTGTATCATGTACTTATGGAAGTACATATGGAAATGGAGGTGTTAAAATGTCCATGTGGTTGTAAATGGAATATATCTTGAAGTATAACTGAATTGTGATTGTTGTGAAACATAAGTGTAACCATTTGAGTAAAAGACTGAAAAAGTATTCAACTTTTGTGTGTCTGTGTGTGTGTGGCATGACAGTGTGTAAAGGATGGGTGAGGAGGTGAACATCATCCACATGGTCATGTGCTGAGTACTGTGTTCATTGTTGCCCTCTTGATCAAACTATAGGATATTGGGCTATGATAAGATAAATCACACAAAGCAGGACTTGTTGCCCCATAGTTAAGAATAGTGGATGGGGTTATAACATGAAGGGGTAAATCTTGTGACTTGTTTGTGATGCGTTTATTGCACACAAATTGTATATATATATATGTGTGTGTGTGTGTGTGTTGTAACAGAAGTTAGCCAGTCTCTCCCATGTAGGCTACATATGGGGTGACTGATCGAAATGCCTATTAAAAGAATCTCTATTTTCATCTTTTTTATGGATAGTATGGAGGAAAGTGGTACGTTCTGCAGAAGAAGGTCCCCGAGGGTTTGTTCCTGCAGGACAACATCTCTGCTGAATACACAGTTGGAGACGATGGTGCCATGGTTGCCTCCTCCAGGGGCAGAGTCACCCTCTTTGGGTGGGTGTTTGTCATTTTTAGAAACCTATTTAGTAGATGTGATATGTTTAAACTGAAAGTTTCCCTCTTTTTCTCGACATCCAGGTTCTTGGTTGTGTGTGCCGACATGGCTGCGCAGTACTCAGTGCCCAACCCCAGCAAGATGTTCATGAACTACCAGGGACTGGCCAGCTACCTGTCCAGCGGTGGTAAGCCTCTTCGGTCGTGCACACTCTCTCCCTCTCACAAATGACACCAACTTCTTGCTCTCTGCTCTTTCAGGCGACAACTACTGGGTCATTGACACAGACTATGACAACTATGCCATAACCTATGCCTCCCGCACCCTGAAGGATGATGGAAGCTGTGAGGACGGCTACTCCCTGGTCTTCTCCCGCAACCCCCGCGGCCTCCCCCCTTCCATCCAGAGAGTTGTCCGCCAAAAACAGGAGGAAATCTGCATGGCCAGAGAGTTCCAGCCTGTGCAGCAGTCTGGTAGGTACTCAGCGTAATACAGACAAACAGCGGAAGAATGACCATGTGCCTTTACTTGCAGTTAAAGGATATAGTTGATGCTCTGATGCCAGAATATACACATTTTTAACATTAAGAGTTAGTAGTACAAGTCTCTATGCCACAATTGGATTTGAATGATTATAGGCCTTTATAATACTTTTTCAAATAACTTATATTTAACTTTAATTTTAGAAAAAAAGAAAAGTGCCGTAGTTACATAAGTTGAATAAATTATTAAAAATGCAGATCGCTGCCCTGAATAACTAACAAAAAGCTCACGTTGTGGAATAGTATGCATCTCTGGATGTCATCTACCAAACAACAAATCTGATTGTGTATATTCAGTTAATGTTTTAAGCTCTGTGTTACATTTAAACTCATCTAACACGTGTTCCTCTCCTCTCTCTCTATCATTAACAGGAGCTTGCTAAACTGCTCCTAAGTGGGAGTTTGCTGAGTAGCCCTTCATCGTACTGGATTGATCATCCAGCAGGAAAATGAAGACGGAGCTCTCCTCTCAATTCAGGAGAGAATTACAGTATAAATCCAATCTAACGCCAAATGAAAAGATTACATTACAAGACACTGCCAATATGGAAATAGATTTCAAATCCAGTGAAAACTGTTAGTGGTTGATTGAATGTGATGATATAAAGAACTGCACATTACTGTCACACTGATGGGTAACATCTGCACGGTTTAATCATTCTGCCACAGACAATGTAGAAAAGCTGGAAAGTACTGAGACTCTTTTTTTGGCATTTGTTTACAAATGAATTATAAAATTACAGAACACCGTTTCTAAGACGAACATAAGAACATGTTATTATGTGCTTGATGCTGTCAGTGAGTTTAAAAGGTTATCACCAAGTCAGGATCTGTATTCAATCCCTTTATCCATCTCCACAAGCCAATACATGATCAATGAATGTATTTGATTATTGTATTAAGTCACTTTTATATAATGTTCTCAAAGTGGTCAAAGAGCAAAATGAAATGCCCACGTCTTTGAAATTACAACCTTTGCTATATTATATCAAAACATGTGATGCCTGCATTACTGCCAAACAGAGTGTGAATAATGAACAATGCTTACATTGTGATTGGGCAGATGATACAGGTTAATTAATCACAAATAGCCCATGCTGTATAAACATATATAATATATCTATAAAATCTATTTACAACGTACAAAACATTTAGAAAGATAATCTGAATGCTACCAGACTTGATTGTGTTCTAGTGCTCCTCTGAATATCTCTCTGGCAGCGAGTAAGGGCCAGGCCTGCCCCAGTAGTCCACAGCTCGAACTCTGTACAGACCGCCAACGTCCTGGTCCACTACACAACACAACATGGTATATGGGGTTATTTATATGGCATAATGCCAAAATATAGCTTTAAAAAAAAAATAAAAAAGGTGGAGAAAGGCCAGTTTTGTTCATTGCCATCACTTATCAGAGAATATGGGAATCCTTACCAGGTGAATAAACATAAGTAGTAAATATGGTGTCTTGAGTATTAATTCTGCTGAATCCCTTGTTGTCTGTGGAGAACTCCACTTGAAATGTCTTAATGCATCTGCAAATACAAAGAAATGTAAATGCATGGATGAGTGCTCTCTTAAATCTACTGTTCTGCTGCGCTCAGTATAAAAGTGTTCCGGATAAGAAAAGATAAAACCCTCTTTTACATTTAGCAAAAAATAAAGAAAGAAATCATGTGCACCTACTTGGAATCAACACAGTGGTCTGACCAGACAATCAGGACTTGGCCTTTAGTGATCCTGATGAAGCGTAATCTATTGACCTAATAAAAAGTCAAATACAGTTGAGCTCATGATCACCTCCCCATACAGGTGCCACTTACATCCATCAAGCTTTTTCATCACAACAAGGTCATAGTCGTCATACTTAACTCAAATTGCTGAGCAGAGAAAATCCGTCTTACTTGCACTGACACAGAAGTGACAACTGTACCGAGTGACAAACGAGGGCACAGGCAGCACAAAGTAGTGTTCAAGTTAACGTTGCTGCTGTTGTCGGTACTGACCTGGTCTGGCACGGCTTTGGGCCGGGCGCACACATGGATGAGGAGGACAGAGGGCACAGACAGTTCGGCTTTCAGAGTCAGAGTGTCCCCTGCAGGAACCTCCCAGGGTCCGTCAACGTGAGGGTCCTGACAGAGTGACACATCACCAGTGGGTCAAAGCATGTTTTAAAGCGCTGTACAGAGAAGGAAAAGCCCAAATAGATGGAAGGAATAAACTCTGCCTTAGTGTGGACTGGAATTCAACATATTAATTTAAGCTGAACTGATCTTCATACATGAATACACCTTGTCACAAAACAGCGTGCGAGTAGGACATACAGATATACAGGAGCATCTCAGCCATGCTAATATGAGACCCTGTACATCTGCCCTGTTTATGTGAGAGATCAAGTACATCTGGCTTACAAACTACCAAACAGCATCTGCCAAAATGTACAGATATATTATTAGAATCACTTTATCATTGTAAATTAGGGGCAAACAACATATTGTTTCAGTGTTTAAGCTATTTAATGAATGTACAATAGTCAATGTATAAAGGGTGTAGTAAGGCAAATTAGGCCCACCATAATATGGACAGGAAAGTTGACTTTTTCATGACTGATGTTAAAAAAAATGTTCATGTACGGTGTTGGGGAATTACAGTGTGCAACTTTTGAAGAAAACCCCCACAAAACGATCATAATGTTGGTTCTTAAATACGGTTCGTTCCTCCCGTTTACCTGCACACTCCTGAGGCGTCTGAACTGTTCTGCTGTGGGGTAGTCGGGGCTGCCCATGCTCTGCCACAGCTGGTACGGGTTCGTTACATTGTTGTCCATGTAATATGTGACATACACAAGACCTGGATAGCAAACAGACAAACAAACAGCTCAGAAATAAGGGCCTGACGGATCTGGTAATATTTTCCTTACAATGGAATCATATTTTAATCTAAGATATTCCTAAACCCAACAGTATTTTGTTAAACCTACCTGTTTGTGCAGCCAGTCCTTTCAGGGAGATGGTGACATCATCAGTGTGGGTGGAGGTGCTGTTGTCTTCACTGTTGTAGACCAGCACCGCTGCCTGCCAGCCGTCGGAGCCACCCGGGATTACGGGCTTGTGGCTACTGGCGAGAACTCCCACCCTGCTGTCGTTGGTTCCTGCTGAGTTCAGAACCCGAGCCAGGACCTGGGTCTCTCCTTAAAGTGGAGTCACACACAGGAGAGACAACAGAGCCATCAAAATAAGACCGAGGTAGATGACCTCCTGGAGGCCTGAGCTTTGCTTGTAGAATGGACTACTTTAGAAAATGCACACATTTCAATTAAATATATCTCAGTCGTACTGACGCACACATAAACCCCTCAGGGTCACACCTAGCAAAGCCAGCAGGCCCATGACAGAGAGGACCGGCTTTCTGATCAGCTGCACATGAGGTGGCTGGGTGTTGTTGACCTGGAAGCGGGCGGTCAGCGTGCGCTGGGTGAAGGGGTGTGGGTGGTAGCTGAGGAAGGCGTTGTCGTTGCTCAGCAGGGTGTAGTTGATGTTGCTGTTCGGGTCTGCCAGCAGCAGATCCTGGTGCTGGTTTATTACCTGTGAGAACCGGCCAGAGGATTGGTTAAGAGCTAAACCTGCCTGGGTTTGGTTCAAAGTGACAACAATGAGAAGCGTTTTATTAGGTGTGATATCCTTGAGTACACATACACCACAATGGCCTATGTCTAGTAAAGTCAGACTGTATGTATGTTGTATAAGGGTTAACTAACTAGGATAAGTAAGAACATTTGCCACTATAATACGCCAATATATAAGAGTCACTGTCCTGTCACAGTCTAATTTGGGTTTTCCACCCTGTGAAGAATAAAAGTCAGAGTAAAACACTGATGTCATGTTTGGCTCATTTAAGTAATTAATAGCAGCCATTAGAAAATGTTTCTTTAAAATCAGTAATCAGTCAGTCATTCAGAAAACATAATAGAAATGACTTCCAGAGGGTCACTTATCCACTCACAATGAATGCAAAGAAGTCATTGTGTGAGTTGACATCTTCCCATATAAATAATTATTCGCTCTACACTCATACTAGACTTAAATACAAATGTTGATCTAACACCATCCAGTGTTCAAGAATAGTTTACTCCCTACGTGTTTCTCTCTCTTTCACCTTCACCACCATCGCAGCGTAGGTCACATCAGCCCTCCACTCCTGAGGCCTGGACCAGCCCACCAGAGGATCAGCCTCATCATTGTAAACAGGGAGGCTGCGGAAGCGGGGGAAACGCTCCTGGATCTCCCTCACTGTCTGGATCTCCTGCTGCAGGATGGGCAAAGAGTAGCCTCCTCCCTGAAGGACAGAAACAGAAAGTCAAGCTTCCAAAAAGTGATTCTAATTGCATCAGTTTTACAATTTATTAAGCTAAAGAATGCATGAATAAATACAGTTTCACATAACTCAGGCAGCTGTACCAATAGGATTTAAGGAGTTGTGTTATTTCAATAACATCAAAACTTTTCAGGGCTGGATATTAAGCTCTGCTTGATAAAAGGTTTTAAATATTAGAACTAATAGTTACAATCTTAATATCTGAACATTTTTCATACCACAATTGTTAAGAATTACTAGAATTTAGTGATTTCTCTCAGCACCTGAGAAAACATCTGGACCAAAAATAACGACATTCTTCTAGGTGGGCCGGCCGATACAAGCATTTGATTTGCCAGGCACGAGTCTAAAACTCTTGCTGCTTTAAGTCCAGAAAAGCCCACCTTCTTGTGCAGGGCGATGTAGTCGATCCTGACCCCCGTCTCTCCAGTGAAGTAGTTGGTGCCGTTGTAGCAGTGCTGCAGCATGGCCCAGCAGTATGGAGAGTGTGGGGAAGAGTGGCAGGAGTCTCCTGGACCCCCAAACCTCAGGAGGTTGCTGGCGGCGTGCAGGCCCTCCGAGCAGGCATCAAAGTAGTTCAGAAACCCTGAAGAAAAGTTTATTATACTAGAACCACAGAACTGCTCATGGGCACAGCTGCTGTCTCGTTTTCAATAACAGTATTCTCTAGTGATACTCAATCTTTGAAATGCTCACATTTTAATGAAAAATTCTCCAAAAGAAATCGTTTCACAAGTTTAGAATTTTCATTATAACACCTGTTGGATAATTGCATTCTAAAACTCTCCACTGAAACCCAGACTATTACTACTTACAAGTATCCATGAGCAGCTGTCTGTTCAGGTGTAGCTTTTAAATAAGCTTTTATCAAATATTAGCACACTTATTATATCTATGAGAGGAAATTAGAATGAATTTCCACTTAATTCCACAGAATAACCGATATGACCTAAAAATGTAATGTAGGATGCATTATGGCTTTACCTTGAATTGACACGGTGACGTTATCAAAGTCATGGTTGTTGGGCTCATTCCATGTTTCAAAGTTCCACTGAGAAACACTTCCCAGGCCATACCGATCTGTAATTTAGAGTCAACAATAAACATTTAAACAAAACGAGACAGAAAGCACATTATGTATGAGTAGGGTCACAGGTTGAGTTTTAAAGTCCGTATAGATTCTGTTAAATTAACCAAGAAACATTTGCACTTACATTTAATGAATGTTTCTGTGACCTGACTTGTGTAAAACCCAAGGTTGAAATTATCTTAAAAAAAAAAGTATTATCTGTCTAATTCATTGAGAAATACAAATGGTAATATCTCAAAAAATCAAAAAGATACATAAATACAAAGATGTCACACCCAAGTATGTTAAAACAGCTGGGAACAATATTTATTAGTATTCAAGCAGTTTTAGCCAATGCCTTCTCCTCAATTACAACTCGTGTAATTTTTCAGCTTCAGGTTTTTATTGGCCATGATTACATGGTATGGAGAGTAAACATCACATACAATAATGGTAAAACAATGGCACTCGGCACTCACTCACCGATGTACCTCTTGGCTATAATATAAACCAGATTTCTCCACTCGACCACTTGTGATTTGTCCTCAAAGTCAGTGAAGTAGTTGGAGACACTGCCCATCAGTTCAAAACCTAAAAACCAGGAATTAATTACAGATATTTACAGCCACATGTCACAAGTACAGCAGAGATCAGGAAAATCACATTTGACCAGTAGGTTTTTGTACCTTTTGTACTTCTGGTTTAAATGTGATTTGGAATAGGCTCCAACTCTGCTTTGGATTCTTAAAGAAAGCATTTGGGGAAGCAGTGCCTCAAATACCCTGAACAAAAATATAAACGCAACACTTTTGGTTTTGCTCCAATTTTACATGAGCTAAACTGAAAGAGCAAAAACTTGTTCTATGTACACAAAAGGCCTATTTCTTTCAACCCTTGTGCTACCTTGTGGAGAAGACACTGGGTCAAGACAATGGGCCACTGGTTCAATAAGACCCGGCAAGGCAGCACAAGGGTTAAATATTGTTCACATAATTGTCTAAATTCGTGTTAGAACTTTTTCTTTGCCGAGATAATCCATCCACCTCACGGGTGTGGCATATCAAGATGCTGGTTAGACAGCATCTCTACCATAACTCTACTATAAGGCTTATGGTAGAGGCAAAGGAGAAGTTCTCACTAACGCCAATTTAGACAATTCTGTGGGCTCTTCATCATTTAAAAAGGAAAGACAAATATATAGCCTATAAAATAGCAGATATATTGATTGTAAATGATTGGTATTGTTATCCGGTATCTGTTCCTGATGGACAGCATTTGAATTGCTCTTCCTTTAAAAATAACTGTAGAGCAATGCCCTTCCACCCCACTTGTTCCAGAGGAAGTGCTAGTGATGCTAATTCAGGCAGTAAAACACAGTGATAATGCTGAGTAGCTTCAGGCACCACCCTGTGAATGTAAAGCAGGGATAGTGCTGAGAAAGAGCTAATTCAGCAAGTAGGACCAAAAAGACCCCCAAAAATTGCTACAATACCAGTAGCAAGTTTGATAGCATGATTATTTTTCAGATTAATCGTCAGACCACAGTGGTCTGACAATGCTGACGTTCACTATTTCCTGAAGCCCAAGGTGCCCGTGGTCATCAAGCTGTTTGCTTTGTCCGACCATCATTCTGAAACCCAAAGATGTTCAATTTAAATATGATGAAGAAAAGCAGCAAATCCTCGCATTTGAGAAGCTGGAACCAGCATTTCTGCTTTAAAAAATGACTTTAAAGGATTAACCAATTATCAGATTATCCTTCTGTTGATCGACTAATCGATTAATCAACTAATGTTTTCAGCTCTCCTACATACATTTATTTGATAGAAAACATCTGTTCCGGTGTGTAAAGTTATCATTAATTCACCTTCATATAACCTGCTTCTCTCCTCTGAAGATGGATTGTCTGTATAGAATTACTAGATAGTCAAACTAGACTGAGGTAAGACAGAAAGAGGAGCAAGGTAACACAGAAAAAGCTTGAACAGGAGATGCAGAGAAGCAACCAGGCCGAAGGTGTTTGAGTAGTTAGTTTAAAATTATATTAAATATAATAAAGACAAAGGCACAAGACAGCAGGTAGGGCGGTGACAGGAACATATCCATTAGAGACAAATGTAAAGAAAAATGGGCAGGAAAGCTGCAAACAGAGAGAGAGAAGTGAGGTGAGAAGGCGAGAGACGACAGAGAGAAAATAACAAGAACATGGTGGACTGACTGCTGCAGGTGCACACTGTAGCGGCACCCGGTGTTAATGTGACACAGCAAGCGATGATAAGATGCTTCCGTGCAACATTTTCACCTTTAGCTCTTTTTATTGTGATGCGTCTTAAGATTTAGTTTGCAGAGAAAGGACACAGATTAACACCACTGTTCACTTTAACTAATATTTAAACACAGGACAGATACATTTCACACAAAAGACTGAAATTGAGGTAGGGAAAAAAATGTATATTCAGGCCACACATGAGGTTTTACAAAAGGCCCTCAGCAGGGACCGATGCGGGTTCGACAGTCTAACATGTAGATGGGTGACAACTTAAATGGAAAACCTGAAAAAATTAATTGAAAAATATTATGAACGCAGATGCTTCCATACAGGGCTCGAATGAATCACACGCTGTGACCTTTACAGTTACCAGGTCTCCATCCATTTAAACGCCTATGGGAGTTAATGGTGGGACACATGTTGGACAGCAATGTCCTCCTCCATCATCAAAACACCAAATAAGAACATTTATTTTGGAAGATGAATCACCGCGCAGCCGCTTGGCTTGTATCGTTCTTCAAGCTGGGATTGCTGGTTAGTGTGAGACACTCCCACACCACAGTGCCGGTGGTCTGAAATCAGCCTCATTGAGACACTTTATGTTGGGTTTTCCTTTCATTTGTAAACCATCTTAGTCTAACATTTAACATAAGACTTGGAATATTGGATCCATTTGTCGAATCAGGATCCTTTCGAAAATGCAGCACTGTTTTATGGAAATATTTGATTCAAACTGATTTAAAGGAAGTATCTAATTCGTCTGGTAACTCCTTTATTGGACAAGGAAAAAACAGACACTCCAAATCTGGTTATTTAATCAGATGGTTTTGCAACTGAAATATTTCCAAAGAATTTACTGTATCATAATATATATCAATATGGCAGAATAATATGACGGTGTGAAATTGTATTCACATTGACTAGTAATGGCTTGATACTACCAGATGTAAAGTAAGTAAAATGTGTTTTGGCCCCTAAACTATATCCTTTCAACAATTTGACAAATTAAAATAAGTTTACCCTAACATACAATGTGAATGTTACACTATGTGGTTATTACATGATCACGTTTCCATAATTAGTCCCTGAACTTGTCTTGGCAAACTTGCAAAGGTTTGTTGTACCAGTCGTAACCATCCCAAACAGCCTCCCACACTTCACCGTCCTTCTGAACAGATGAAGCAAAATGCATGGGTTGAAGACTTCTCTCTGGTAGATCAAATTGTTCTTTTTGTTGTCTGCATACATAGATTATTCTGACCCTCCCAGTAGAATACAATTCCCACCTCAATCTCCCTCCAGCACCTCCTGCAATCACTTTTCTAGCGATCCTGTTTGCCACCTGTGCCCTGCTGCTCTCCAGCCCCTGGACTAAAACAGTCATGTACACGCGGGTACAAGCCAGACCTCCCGATGAGCAGCGTCTGATGGTCTCCAAGCCTGTCAAGAACTCACAGTGGGTACCACGGGAGCTAATCCCGGCGGCAGATGAGGAGATGGATTTTGCATTTCATGCCCAATGCACTAACTGGCAGCTGTCAGGGTATTAAAACATGGAGTATGGAGCTACACCCTCACTTTAGACAGATATAACCATCAAACTGTGTTGGTATTTCACTGCTGGCTACTAGAGCCACTGCTTCATGCTCTCATCGACATCAATTAGACTTTTCTGTGTGTCCCGTAGTGCTACTGCTGACCGTGTGCCTCCCTAGAGCTAATGAACAGAGCATCTTGTGATTAGCATCACCAACACATGGCCCATGAAATCTTTACCACTTAGCGCAGACCCCCCCCCCCCCATGCACTAATACATGTGGCAGCAGGTGGAAGGCACGTGCATGCACACACACACTTCATATCCTATTAGTATGCTACACCTGTACATGTCACATGCTCAGACACTTGAGAAAAGTAAATTTGAAGGCAGATATGATTGATAAAGAGGAAGTGAAGACAACAAGTTATTGAGGGAGGGGTCGTGAGAGAGAAAAACGAAGACAGAGTAGGGAGAGGCAGGATATGAAGCTGCCGTGATGGCTGCTCCCAAAGGAACTGCTGTGCCAGCAAATGATTAAGAATTTAAAAAAAAAATACATCTGGGAAGATTAAAGCAACATACAGTGAGACAAGAAGAGAGAACGAGTATTGGAAAGAGGGAGGGAGCAAGGAGAGTATGGTCTACCAGCAGGGCACGGATGGAAAAAAATAAAACATATTAACCATCTACTAGCAGCAGGGAACAAAAATGCTTCAGCTAAATTTGGATTAAAGCAGAAGGCTGATGATATGCTATATAATACACAAATCCAATAAAAAGACCAAAACCAAAAATGAACCCCCTGGTTCCTCCTAAAGACGCCATATAAATATTTAAAAAAGCAATAACTGATTTGTTTTACCATTTGAGGGCAGCAGAAACAATCTGTAAACACAGGAAGAAACCGTGGCTGTGTTTTGTCTGTAAAACCAAAGCAGTGAGATAAAAGGCACTTTTAGCTCTGATTCCATCACTATGAACGACATC
Source organism: Nannoperca obscura (assembly GCA_036024295.1). NCBI lineage: Eukaryota > Metazoa > Chordata > Actinopteri > Centrarchiformes > Percichthyidae > Nannoperca > Nannoperca obscura. Next base: position 13,657 of record JAVQJL010048133.1, read on the forward strand.
TTTACATATAAGTATAATATGATGCATTGGTATTATAAAAATATTGATTACTGATGTAGTTTCATCAGTAATCAAACTAAATGAAATAGTATTAATAGTACATTAACTGGGGACTACTTTCAGGTGAGGATCATTAGACATTAGGGTGCACTAGAGAGTATTTACAGCAGCAGGGCGGCGTGTGTGAGATTGACTAAAAATAAAACTATAGTGTCCATGCTCATGGTAACGAAAGAAAAACAAAATCACCCAGTGCTACAGAACACAAATACAAGCATCTACTCTCCAAATGACATCGTTGGTCCTTTCCTGTCTTTCTTAGAGCTATTTTGAGATTACTGTTTATAATTTGTGATGTCTCTTAGTCTCAGACAGGTAGCCATTATGCTACCTGTCTGAGACTAATGTGCTGCTAATGCAACATTCTGAGCAACAGTTACTTTACTTTGTTTTTTCTTTGTTGATATTATGTATTTGACTCTTTCTACTGTTACTCTTGTGGATATGTTAACTAGATTCATGGCATTAGGGATATGCCATATGTCTCTATCTATACATCTATATCTCTATCTATATATCGATATATATATCTATATATCTCTATCTATCTATATATAGATATATATATCTATATATCTATATAGATATATATTCTGATCTGTAATCAATATCAATGAATTTGCTGTTTTCAGGGTTCACAACAACAGCTGTACACTTGCATGCATAGTAGAGAATGTGTTTTTAATAGTTTTTGGACAACAATGGAGCTCTGTGGCACAGAGGTAAAAAGCTACAATCAGGCAATAAGAAAAATAAACAAGAAGAATATCGCCAGCCAGTTTGTTTGTGGTGCAACGACCTACAAATAGAGTCAAACGCTGTATGACTCAAGTAAGTACACTGTTTTCTGGCAGTAGGTCAACAAGATGAAGACATTTATGTAACCGGTTAGGTTAGGTGTGATGAAAGTGTAGAGACCAGCAAACACAACCTGATGGAAAACAACTGGAGACAGCTGGATTTTACTGCACCAGCAAAATAATCACTCAAACATCATCAGATTCATGCGTTTCCCCTTTAGGTAAGACATCGCTGTAAACAAGCCTGTGGCTGCCATGCATCAAACGACCCTGATTAATTCATAACAACGCTGAGAAGCCTGGAAGCCAATAAAAATAATTTCTCATCAGCAGACTGCAAAGCAACATGACATATTGAAATATGAAAGCTCAGTTTAGAATCCACAACAGAGTGCATCTGCTAGTAATCTAAACTTTCTTTCCTCTTACTTCCTTTCCCTTTCTGCCTTTGATCTATTATCAGGTCTTTTCAGGACAGTGGCAACAAGTGCCTGTGTGTGTGCGTGTGTGTGTGTGTGTGTGTGTGTGTGCTTTCTACACTGTGACAAAACAATGAGTTTAAAAACAAAGGACCGAGGCTCTTTCACTACAAGCAACCCATTTCACATTATACAAAGTCATACAGGTGCTATATTCATCAGTATCATTAATCATCCTTGATAAAAATTTGGATGAGTAAAACTTTTTAAAAATGTCTTTGAACAAAATGAGCAGAAAACCAAAATTCTACTCGAATGGCGGAAACTATCACTGTTTTCTAAGCTGTCCAAGTTTATTAAAACATGTGTTACAGATCAGGGAGTCATTTTAGACTCTGATTTTAAATATCATTAACCCAAAAATGAAATTTTTCCATCTGAGGAACATTTCCAAAATGTTTAACCCACAGCGATGCTGAAATGCTGATACATGCTTATATTAGATTATTGCAACTCTCTTTTAACCGGCCTCCCAAAAAAGTCTTAAAGAAAATGAATGTTATTATTTCCTGTATTTCTAGCCCAGGTTTGTCCCTTTCTATGTGCCCCAACCTTTTTCTTTTCCTTGATGTGCACATCTCACTTCAACTCTCTTCCTCTTTCTCTCTCTCACTTCATCTTTTTTCCACCTTCACACTTTTATCCTGGCAGACAGACATGAGGAGATAGGAGCTATGAGGCTCGAGAGCAACGGTGGGTGTTTAAAGTCTGCAGAGCTCATGTACACTTTGTACCCTCACAGCCTAGAAATGTTCAGAACTTTCCCAAGAGCTAATTTGCATCATGAGTGTGGGTTAGGATTTCTATTTTGGGTCACATTAATATACAGATAGATTATATATTTTACTCTTTTTTCTTTGGCTGAGTGTAATTCTACACTCTCAAGGTTCCACTTCACTCTTCTAATTAAAGAAACCCTCTCAAAATCCATTGAAAAGTAATACAAATAAAATAGGTTTTTGCACTTTCAGAATAAATACGTTTTAAATATACAATCTTTATACATGAGAATAGCAATATGGATCTAAATAGTAAACCAAATAGGACACATCGCAAAAATCACACGTGCTTGAAATTAGGTTCTTCACAAATTCACAAAGTGCAACATGTTTCACCACAAGCGCTGCTTTTCAACGATTTCACTCAAACAACAATGAATAGTCAATAACAGGTGTGTTCAGGCTCTACTCTGGGGTGCTGTGTGGAACAGACTGCAAATATTACCATGACCACTAAGTGGTGCTGAGAACAAAATGTCTGATTATACCTAGCGGTCCTTCTGTTTTCAATGAACTTTCAACACAATATTCAATCACCATAAACCACAAACAATGAGCTTATTCTTGTATTAGTCAAACACAGAAGCCTAATGGAAACCCAATGAAATATACTACCAAAAATAGCTCAAGTCCAACATTTCATTCAACCCATGTGGCTCTATATTCATTGTATGAATCTAGTATGCCACCTCTGATGCTAGTCAGAACCATGTGTGTGTATGTGTATGTATCCATATGTACTTTGCTTTTCAGTATCATGGAGTTGAGGGAATCAATCAGTTTAATGAAAACTGTAGAAGTCGATTATAGTTGCAAGTCATATCTTTGCATTATTTCTTATGAAGGCTAATTTGAGCAAGACCATAATTCTATCACTTTATTTTAGCTCGCCCTATTTAGCATTTATAGAGTAAAAGACAGTTGTAATAATATAACATTTTAATTTATAAATAAAATAATGTACATTAATAAACACTTAAACATGTCCTGCGATTTGCTTACAACCACATTATAAACCATTTATTATATGTTATGTAGTGCTTATAGATGCTAAGTGGGGGTAAATTTGCCCACTGATTAATTGAAATGAAAATGTACACACTCATATCCCATTAATGCTTGTTACTAATTCAACTTCTTCCCCTAGCTGTATGCTTCTCTCGTCCCCCTCTCTCTCTCTCTCTCTCTCCTTCTAAAGCTTCCTGCAGGTATTTCTGCCTCCGGTGCTGTAGAGTCTGGATCTGTTCCCCCTTCAACCCAACTGGTCGAGGCAGATGACCGCCCACCTAGAGCCTGGTCCTGGTCCTGGTTCTGTTGTGATTCTGCTTGAGGTTTTCCCTTGCCATTTCCGGTCTAGTGCTTGCTCATGGTGGGAACGCTGGGTCTTTGTTTGTGTGGGAGTTGGTCTCAACCTGCTCCATGCGAAAGAGTTCCCTAAGATAACTTTGTTATGATATGGCGTTCTATAAATAAAGTTGAATTGAAAATTTAACAACATTAAAAGTCTCTAATGTACTCTGGCCAATTATGATTTCATGACTGCTAATTTAAATGGTAATACACACCATCTATGCACCCCCAAAAATGCCCTGGAGATCTACTGAAGCCCCCAATAATTCACACTACGTCCTGACAAAAAAGACCATTATGTTAATGTTGCCTGGCAACGGGACTCCAGACAGTAAAAAAAAAAAAGGAAAAAAAAGAGGATCTCTCTAATATTGATTCACACCAATGTTGGTTCCAGGAAGTAACAGCAGGATCACTGGAAGTTCCAGCCCTTCATTTCAACATGTCTTTTAAACTCTGCTGCCAGACGAGCGGGTCAGAGAGCAGTAGCAGAAGGGCGACAGCGGGGAGCATATTGACTCCAAGATGATAGCAGTGAAGGGAAGCTTCACGAATCAATACACCCTGCAGCACAGTACAACCTTTAACTCATCTTGACTCAGCCTTGCTTTATTCACAGTTCCCTTGACACTTTATTCACTTTAATGAGTAACACTGACTGCAGGGTTCAGTGCCCATTGGGTTGGCTCAGTGTTCTTTCTTTGCATCGCATGGGAACATGTAGTTGCCAGGGAGCCTCGGAATAGGCTTTCTTACAAGGTGACTCACTTTGTAGCCTGTTGCTTAAAGTATTTGATCTACAGCACACTGGGTAGAAATGTACAGTATACCGATGTTTACCTACGACTTTTCATCATTTATTTTCACCGCATCACCATGTCACTCACTCTCCTCGATCTAATTTCTCTGCTTGGTTCTCTTCATACATTTGTAAACACATCCCCTTCACCTCCCTCCCCGCAGACCCATTCTAACACAGCAAAGCACCAGCTCCACTCTCTCCCATTGGCTGGCAGTGACATCACTTGTGCAAAGTGTTGAGTCAGACTCCTGCTCTTACTCTCTGACAGCTGATGCCCCCTTGTGTTTGCAGAGAAAACGGCAGTCATTTACAAACACTGCTGTGGTTTGAAGACTTATCAGCTGTTCCAAACATCTCAACGTTTAACATCTGCAGAAAAACTGACCCCAGACCAGTGATGATGAGCGACTTTCACCTTATCTCGGTAATCTGAGCCGAAACAGAAACCATGGATGTTAGCAAAGTAAATCGGCTAATGTTTAGTCTGGCAGCACGGACCATTAGAGTGAATGAGATTGTAAGCCTTTCTGATTATTAAACCTAACAGGATCATGTTCAGTCTCTTCTCTCTGGCGCTAATGGTTACTTACTGCACAGTGTGCCCTCTGGTGTTCTCAAGTTACTACAGCATCATTCTCCGTCACCAGCATCTGATATACTGCTTGATGTTTACATTAGGGTTCATTGTTAATTTTATTGTCTCGCTTATTTAATTATTTTTGCAAATTTATGCCAGAAATTTGTGATCAAATGTTCAAATTTTTGATTAATTGATTGTTTTGTTTATAAAATGACAGAAAATAGTGGGAAATGCCATGATGTCCTTGAGCTTAAGATGATAAAGATCAGATGTTTCTGTTTTATTTGACCAACAGTCCAAAACACAGAAATATTAAGTTCACTATATTGTGAACTTAATAAACTAAAAAAGTACGCAGCACAATGTCACATTTGAGGAGGTAGAACAACAAAATGATGCTTGATGAATGACTTAAGGGATTCATTCATTTTCTGTCAGTGGACTAATCGACAAATTGTTGCAGCTCTAACTGACACACTGACGTTTTATGTGTCTGTATTCAGTAATGTAAAAAAGAGGACTCAAGGAAACACGAGGGAGAGTTTGATGTGAGACCAGATTTAAACATGAATCTTAACATGGCAAGAAAGCTAGGCAGCATTTGGACTTTTAACTTCAGCTAAATACGTGGAAACCGTGCACCTAAAGTCATGTACTCTTTATTAGTTAATGCCAAAAAAACAACTGGTTTGTATTTATTCCTTCCTACCTTGCGGCTGGTGTAGTGGACATGTTTGGCCAGCTTGCCATTGAGACCTTGGAGGAAAACTTCATCTGTGACTTTGCCCACATTCATACAGGCTTCGTCCAGCACAGAGAAGATGCCCTTGTGCTGCTGCTCCACGAGATCCACAATGATCTGGTTATTGAAGTAATCAATCTAACAACAAAGGACACAGGAAATATATTGAGCGATATCCCACATCCATTGAATAACTAGCCTCACAGATGGCACTAGAAATGAAAACAGATACAAATAACCATAAAGCAAATAAATTAAAACACTAAAGTCCTTCATACATGTTTCCAGGGGATGCCTTCTCGTTGATACTCTTCCTGTTCCTGCTTGAGCACCAGCTGGATGAAAAGCTGCTGCAGCTTTTCATTACAGTAGTTGATGCAGAACTGTTCAAAGCTACAACCAAAGAAACAGAGGAGATGGAATATTACGTTGATAATAGCTTGCATTTATATAGCGCCTTTCAGGAGACCCAAGGACGCTTTACACAGGGGAGGGGGGGCAGAAAAAATAAAAGAGATAAAAACATACAATGAAAGTTGTACTGACTGCCAGGGATGACTGTGTTAATTAGTCCATATGTGTTGATGAAGAGGCAGGTTTTTAGAAAATGTCCAGAGTTAAACTTAAATTAAGGATGCAACCACATACAATAATAATTGTATACAGAGTGACGTGATCCTTGTTGTGTTCCAACCAATAAAATCTAAAAGGTAAAACGGTATATATTAACGGTAACGGTAAATATTAACAAAAATGTAAAATATTTTATTTATACATTTTATCTGTCTCATCCAAACCTGTTGTTCTGGAAAATCTCAAAACCATAGATGTCCAGCACCCCGATGACAGTGTTCTTCCCGTGGACTCTGGCATCATAGTTTTTCACCTCTATGATGTCATTGATTCGTCCCACAATCCAGCAGAACAGACGCTCATACATGGCCTGAGGACGACAAAATGTTAAAACGTAAACAGTTGTGTAGTAGGTTCATTTGCTGCTAGCTGATGAGCAGGTGCCTTGCTCAGGGGTGCAGAGCACAGGGTAGTCTAGCACATGGAAAAAACGAACAGTTGCAGATGTGTCGTCGAGAGTGAAAAGTCTAAATATCAGTAAGTCAGACTTTTGTTCACAGCCCACAGTGCTGTTCCTAAACCTGCCTACATGCATTGCTTCCTCTGCAGTCTCCAGCCTCTGTCTGGAGTCATAACATTGTGACTCATGCTTGTGTGAACCAGAGTAAAAAAAAATATCGCCAAGCATTTAGTGAAATGTCACAACCCTTCGGGCACCAGCGCAGCCCACTACTGAGTAACTGCTTGACAGATGACTAACAACATGTAATTTTCTATCTTTTACGGCAATAACCTTGGCAAGAGCGTCCCGTCCGTAGCTGGCCTCTTGTGCCGTATGCTGTTTCTCGATGACGTCTCGACCTGTGGCCACAGTGCGGTACAGCAGGGCTTTCTCTACATTTTCTTCTTTGGTTGACAGCAGCTCCCTGATCACAGACACCAGCTTTGTGTTCTCTATCAAGGTCACATCTCCGTCCACCCCGAATGTCAGGTTGCCCTAAAACAGAGGGCAGCTTATTCCTTACTGCATAACATTTATGGTTAAAAGGAATAATTCAACATTTTTTTATTTGCTTTCATGTTGAGAATTAGACAAATAGATCAATACCAATTTTTTTGTCTGGACACTGCATATGAAGCTAGAGCCAGCAGCTTAGCTTAGCATAGGAACTGGAAGCAGGGGGGGGGGACATGACTGACAAGGTACAACGTGTTAATAAGAAAAATACAAGTGTCATTCATGTCCAAAGGCCTTAAAATGTAAGCTAAGCTAAGCTAAACTAATCACCTGCTAGCTCTAGCTTCATGTCTAGTGCACAAATACATGAGTGGTATCCATCTCGTCATCAAACTCTTGGCAAGAAAGCGAATGAACGTATTTCTCACAACAGGAAGGTTCCTGGAAAGTACTATTCAATAGGTACTGTGGTATTACAAGGGAAATGGATCCTTCAATTGGTACATGTTAAATTTATTATATTCAATCAATTGCTAATGTAACCTACAGTCTTTTATACAGGAGCTTTCAATTAATAAACAAATAATGGCTGAATGTTTACTTGTTTGAATGGAACAGTTAGGTTTGGTTATTCTTCTGAAAATAAACATCTGCTTATAAACTCCTGAACCACTCATTCGTCTAAAAAATGAGTATTACCAGATGTAGGATGGTGGCCAGGATCTTGTAAGCAGTCTGAATCTCATCCCCTGTGAAACCGATCACTTTCATGGCATCGGCTACGGCTTTGAAATCAGCTCCGTCGTTGATGGAAGACTGGAGAGAGAGAAAGGAGAAATGTTGGAGAAACGTGATGCCAAATTACTGAAAGGAAACAATGCTAAAGTTGATTACGGTCTATTTATAATTCTGTCAGCATGATTGTCTGTACTGTACTGGAAATTCATTATGTTAGTCTATTCTGTGCATGCGACATGTCCAGGGCGTCCCTCCTCTGTTGCTCTTCATGAGATTTCTTACATTATTTCTCTGTTAAAGAGGAGTTTAAGGATCTAAGGTCACACAGTGTTGTATACTTTATAGATTGTAAAGCTCCTTGAGGTAAATCTTTCAACATCTTATCTAAAACTGGACAAATGGTTGATTTTCCTGCTGAAGCAAATATACATTATACTACATTTGTTTGTGTGCGTTTTGTCCCAGAGTCACAACCTTTCCCCTTCTCTTCCAATTAATCCAGCCACCAATTCCCACAGTTAATTAAATCACAAACTGGCGCTGAACTGAGATCTCATTATAAAAATAGGAGCAGCTGGAGCACACAGTGTACAAACTGCCACCTCAGCTGTTTGGTTGTATTGTGTTCCATGACGTAAGGCTGTTTGTTGCTGTCAAGTGGTTTTGTTCCTACTCTTTAAGCTCATGCAAAGACAGTGGCGCACAGCAGAGGTCTAAATAAAGAACACCTTAAAAAAAAGTAACACCGAGATGATGATTACTTTCTCTACATGTATACATTTGTAGAGAATGTATGTAGCGAAAGTATATAAAGTAAGTACTTCACACATTTGTGTGGTTTGTCTTAATGTCACACTGACTCTCTCTCAGACTTTTGTTTTTGGGGTATTTATACACTTCCCTTTGTAATGTATGCGAGTTGCATTGTATTTAGGCTACCTTAATTTGACCTCCAACTTTGATGTAGTTGTAGGCCGTCGGGTCCTTCTGGATGTGAAGAGAGCGTAACAGGGAATCTGGAGCTCCTCTGAGCAGCTGGTAGAGGACAGAAACATTACATTTAGGCATTTAGCACACACTTTACTTGCAACACCTTCATACAGTATCTTTTTTGTAGCTTTACTGCATTAAATAGGCTACTATACAGTCCAGTACTTTACATGGTGCCAACTGTATTATCTGACATGTTTACTTATATAATGTGCATAGTGCAGCCTGAGCCTACTATCCCTGAGTCGAAGTCATCTACAGGAAAGATCTCTTCACCCGACACAAACTGTGGCCTCATTTTCAACTAACTAAACTCCAGGAACCAAAGGCCTCTCGATGACTCAGAAATGCTGCATGAGTTCATGTTTCTGCTAATCAGTTCAGTCTATCACATGCTTAAACTAAATAAATGATTACATGAACACGCATCATACAGTATGTGCTCCGTGCGCGCGCGCGCGCGCACACACACACACACACACACACACTTACCTGGTAGTATGAATGAAAGCTCCTCTCTCCTGGCTGTTGGAAAATGACCCTGGACTGGGGGGGGGGGGGGGGGGGGCATACAAAAAAAAAAAAATGGGTCAAAAAAATGCAACAAAAAAGTGAGGGACGTTTTGACACTATTGCTGCCTAAGACCAGTGGTTACCAATGTTTTTGGCTTGTGAGCCTTTAAAGAGGAGCCATGTCTACTCGAAATCCCTGGTCATAAGTTAAGTTGTGAGTTGTTCAATCATAGTGATGTTCCTTTGTCAGATTATTTCATTTGAATAGTTTTTGCATGCCTGAAAGGGGAAAACTCCAGTATTTCAACAAGATTAGAAATAAAATCCAAAACATGAACCTAATCTGTTCAGAGAATGGAGTATCTTGTTTATTGTCACCTCACACACATATAGTGTGGCAATTATCAGCACAGTTGGAACACATTTTGAGTAGATGCTTGGCTAAAACAACCTATTAATTATAATATTTTATTATATATATATATATATATATATATATATTATAAATTACACAAACTATAATGTAACATTTAAACAAACTGCCTTCTACAGCAGCTACATCTGCACTTATAACGTTTTTATCGTACTAAATCAGTGGAAAACATCACTGACCCCACTATCACCAGGTAACAGATATGACTACCCTTTGCTCCACCTCTGAGGCTACTTGAAGTGCCTTTACCTTTTCCAGTAGGTAGTTGTTGATGTGGCCCCCGATGGGATCTCCCTTGAAGTCAAAATTGATGTCCATGTACTTGCCAAAGCGGCTGGAGTTGTCGTTGCGGTTGGTCTTGGCGTTCCCGAAGGCCTCCAAGACACAGTTGGATTTAAGCAGCATGTTTTTTACCCTGCGGGGAGGCAGGATGATATTAAAAGTGAAGAGGTCGACTAAGTACAACCAGGCTGAAACAGTGACTCATACTGTGAAGCGGTGTGATAAAGACCTGTGAACTGTCCACTACAGCCTTCTGTTTGATACCTTCTTAGTATTTTAGAGGAGAAAATGGAAACAAAGCACCTCTTGGTTTTAAGATCTTCTTTTGAAAAACAACACTACCATTTAAGTGGACCTGTAAAGCTGACCTTTAAAACCTTAGCTTTATCTCTGACCTAAATTGTTTTCCTCTTACTATCTATCTGGATGATTTCAACACTTAAATATATAACCCCTCTGTAATGTGGTGTGACTTCTCCTCTGGTACGGTGGGTGTGGGCTGTAATCAGTGATAACCTTGTTGAGCTTGAACTATATCTCACTAAGATCTAAGAGACTTTGACTACTGGCAGTGTTAATTCTTGCAATATGACAATGACCTACAGTGATAAGAGAATAAAGGTGACCTGTACGGCACTCCCTGATCAAGAAGAAGCCATGACGTCCTTGTACCTGTGCCAGGCACTAAAATTAGTTAATGACCTTTTGTTGTCTGAGAAACTCTGATTTGGCAAAGAGGAAATCATTTTGAGCATTTGTTGTACACTGTACACAGGGTACTTTTGACGTTTTACATTCAAATATGATGTGTATCCAGGCAGCTCATTTGGATAAGCTAAACACACCTTTATGTAAGGTACAAATGGGTTTCTGTGTTAACATTTCCAGTGCATTGTTTGTGCAAAAGGAGCAACGATGCATTATAACTGAAATAGAGCAATCCACAGTTAAAACCCTTCCCTATCTGATAATATTTGCTGTTTAGTCACCAAACCAAGCCTGCACACATATTCTGCAGTGTGTCAACAAGAACAGCTCACCTTTCAACTTCAGCCCTCTGATTGGGATTGGTGATAGCAGCAATGTATTGCATTATATACTTGCTGGCTTCAGTCTTTCCTGCCCCACTTTCCCCTGCAATAAAAGAAAAACACAGTCTTCAAAAAATACCAATCAATCATTTTAGTGTTTTAAAGCAGTTCGCTTGCAATGCAAATAAAACTGCCAAACCTCAAATTAGATAAATAACCGAGCATTTAAATGTAGTCAAAACTGAAAGAAAGATGATATTTTTTGTCATTTATTTGCCGTTTCATATTCATTCTCATTTTAAAATCAATACTGTTTATCACAATATATTTCAGTCTACCATACCAATCATCCAATTAAGACATTATTACACCAAACTGTGTTTCTGTCTTGGTATGGATTCATCACATGTATCAGGGTTGAGAGGCTCAGTTCCTTCTCTGACCACTGAGTGGTGCTTCATCCTCTGTATGGTTTCTCCATGTTGCCAGGCGGCTTTGTGACCACATGAAATATTTGTGTAGAAACAATAAAGTGAATTGTTTTTACTATCAACCTAAGAGGTTATATATATATATCAATGTTTTTCAAGAAGGCTCTCCTCCACAGCACCTCTCAGGAGAGAAAACATCTGAGTACAAGAGTAAAAACAAGGGATTTATATTATATATATATATATATATATTATATATATATTATATATATATATATATATATTATATATATATATATATTATATATTATATATATATATATATATAAATAATAATAAAATAAAGTTAGACAGAAACATGATCCCAAACTTGTAGATGCATGTGAATTATATAATACAATGCACAAGAGAGTAAAACATCTTTGTGCTTTTGTCTGGCCCATGCAGGGGGGGCTTCCTGTGTTACCTGAGATGACAATACAAGTGTCCTTGTTCCTCCTCTTCATGGCTTTGTAAGCAGCGTCAGCAATGGCAAAGAGGTGGGGCGGCCTCTCATACAGCTCACGGCCCTTATACTGCTCTATGACGTCCCGGCTGTAGATGTTCATGGCACGGTAAGGATTGACAGACACCACCACCTCTCCGATGTAGCTGTAGATCCTCCCCTTCTCAAACCTGAGGACACACACAAAATGGCCATTTAGGAATATATTCAAATAATAGGAATGAAAGAAAAATCCTCTATTCTTTGTTACCATTAAGAATCCAGAATAACTCGCATTTATAAAGTAACTCGTGTGTCTTTCTGTGTTCAAGCAGGTGAAACAAACTGAAAAACAACACAATCACTTCCTGTATTTATATGCATGCACACGTGGGATAAGAAGAACAAACAACTCTGCTATATTTTGAATTTCATACTTTAAAAACTTTACCAATAGCTTATTTGTTGGGTAAGAACTTCTCATTAAATGAATAGTCTGACATTTGGGAAATAATTTTGGCTTTCTGGCAGGAAGTACATTCCACTCATGTCTGTATGATAAGATATGAGAGTGGTATCAATCGTCTCTTTTAACTCTCCGCCAGAGAGCAAATAAGAATATTTCCAAACATGTGGAACTACTCCTTTAAACATCTTAAGTATCAGTTAGAGATCTGCATGGCCCAGTATTAAATACGTAACCAGATCGAACTGAAAAACAGGATATCACAATATTACACAATCGCAATAATAGAAAAAATTCAATAAAGATCAGAATCTGCCCCATAAAAAAAGAAAATCAATATTATATTGTATTATAGGCCCCTGCCAATTACACTACAACAAAAGTGTGGCTGAATGCAAACCTACTCTCGGGGTCTCTCAATTCAATTCAATTCAATTTTATTTATATAGCGCCATATCCTAACAAAGTTATCTCAGGGCACTCAATCACATGGAGCCGGTCGAGACCAACTTCCACACACACAAAGACCCAACGTTCCCACCATGAGCAAGCACTAGGAGCACTTCTACTGTTGAATGTTTAAGCTGTAACCCCACAAGCTCATGTAGTTTAATGGTTTGATCTTGGACGTCACACTGGGTTTCTACTGTTGGTAGTAATATATGAATATATCCCTTCATTCAAGAAGAGGAATTATAACTGAATATTGCTTTATGATTTCACTGTGAAAATATGTAAAGTTGCTGTAAAGTCACACTAGGCTGCAGTTTTGTGGACAGCTTGATTTATTCATTTAGTTTTTCTCTCTGAGTCTTAATTACAGAACAGATGAAGTGTTTGTGGCTTAGTTACCAGGGTGATTCTCACTTTCTCGTTTCGTCTCTCTCTTCTGTGGAAATTAAATCTGTGATCTGAGGATGAGAACTTCTTAGCAGACAGATAAACACTGTTTTTGAATTCATGAGATGCCTAGTAAGATAGCACAATTGGGGGAAATTCTTTAATTACAGAAATTTGTAGTCATTAAGTTACATTTTGTATTTGCTTAAAATATTTAGTAGTGAATATTTTCCTATTGAATTTAAACTCCAGCTTCTCATGTTATCATCCTTTTTGAATTTCATTTTAATCTCATTACTGCTAAACAATAACCTGACAGCACTCACATATGTCCTGCCGGGAACAAAAATGAAGGTACTAAACTTTTGCAACATGAAATGAGCTCTTTACATTTTAAAGTATTTTATTTATTTTTATTAATTACTTCTTTCTGAGGGTTATTAAAGTTCCTGAAAATTGGACTTTACTGCTGTGAGACTTGGCTCCTTTTCTAAAGAGTTGAGTCTTGAAAGCAAGTTTTGACCTGGTAAAGTTCTGGATCATCAAAAATGGATTAGACATGGCACAGAGGCACTGCATCACTGCACACCTTGAATATTTAAATATCAGACCACTGCACTGAAATGATTTCATCTCAGCTAGATAAAAACACGGTCAGGAGACCTGAAATACTTGGATCTTGACAATTTAAAAACTTGCCTTCAAGGACTTGAGACATTTACCAAACTACTTAAAAATGGCTTTGAATTGACCGTTTTGCTGTGTTGAGTTAAACAGCTTATGTGTCTGTGTTTAAGACTAAAAAGAAAGATCTATTCTCTAAAGTCTCAGTTCAGTTCTCAGTACTTTTAACTGAATCTCTGTGGTTTGGGGTTTAGTTGCACTCCTACTTATCAGATATCAGTCAGATTTTTACTGTTTACTGATCTCATTTAGTTGTATCACAGCTGTAAACATACTGCTAAGGCATCTTGACATTCCCTGCTGCTTCACATAAAAAGCTTTTATTGTGAAGCAGCTATTGGTTCTCTTTGGGTTAGTTTTACATTTAATTTTTTCTTTTAAACTGCAAACATTTTGACATTAACTAGTTAATAGTTTAATATTTTGCACATTTCCCTCCATAAACACTGTTCAACTCTTCATTTTAGAATATATATCTTTTTTTTTTTTCAATACTGTGTTTTTCTTCTATGTTTTTTATTTTCACCATTATGCACCAAAACACCAAGTCAAATTCCATGTATGTGACAACCTACCAGGCAGTAAACCTGTTTATTTAATAAAAGCAGATCTACACAAACGGATGTGGACAAATTCTGTGCCATTTGGTCAGCAGAGCAGTTTTAAATATTGCAGGGAAGAATGGTACAAACAAACAGCCACAGCGAGATGTTGGATGCAAACCAGCTCATCTCCAGTACCTTTCACCTTCACCCCCACGCCCCAGCCTGTATTGGCAATAGTCTGAAAGGATGATTTTAAAAGAAGCACAGACTGGTGTGTTTTACCATTTAATAAAAATAAAATAAACACACCAGTTTTACCAGTAAAACCACACTGTAAAAAAAAAACCCGTTAAAAAACTGTATTATGTCTGGCAGCAAAAGTTGCCAAACAGTTACCCTAATATTACAGTAAAAAACTATACTTAATTTAACAGTCAATTACAATACAATTACATATTTTTACTGCATATATTCTTCGTAAAATAACGGTCAAATATAAGTAGATTTACAATTTTCCATTGTTAGAAAACGTCTTTAAAATGTAATAAAATCAAGGAAAGACAGTAAAAATACAGTAAAATGGACAATTTTAACATCAT
>JAVQJL010048150.1:0-10466 GCA_036024295.1 Nannoperca obscura
GGTGAGGAGAGAGAGAAAAAGAAGAAGAAGGAAAGGGTGAAAGACTAAATGATAAAGCAGAGAGGAAGGAAAGCGTGGTGGAAAGGGGTAGAAATAAAGAGGATGAGGAGAGATGGTGGTGTTAGGGTAGGGCTGGGGAGGGAGGGAGCTGTAGAGGCCAGAAAAACAAGCAGAGAATAAACAGATCGAAGGAGAGAGGAGAGAAAAACAGGCTGAGAAGGAGAGGGAGGCACGAAGGGCTGGAGGCAAACTCAGCATGAGCTGGAGAGAGGAGACTGTGACAGACAGAGGGAGGAAATGAATGGGGAGAAATAAGGAGAGAACGCCAGATAAAAGAGGAAAGGGGGTAAAAGCAAAATAAAATAAAAACTAAGATAGACACAAGCAAGGAAAACAAAGAGTGAGGACGAATGTACAAAAAAAGCAAGTGAGAGGGTAAAAAGCAAATATTGCATGTTGTCCCCTCATTTCCTGTGTTAGCGTACGGTAAACGGTTGTGTATGTTAAAAAGACAAGGACACAGACAGAATGACATGCATCAAGAGAAAGGCTAGTAAAGAAAAAGAGATAAGCAGAGAAAAGAAAATGTCCCATAACACAGCAGAGACAGGAAGAGACAGACAAAATCGTTGTGAAAGACAGAGACAGAGAGGTATTATGGGTGAGGCAGACGATCAAGGTGAGGAGCACCGAATGATGGCGAAAAGAGAGAAAAAATAAAATAAGCAGGAGAGATGGTTGAATTGGCCGTCAGTGCTCTCCTGTCTTTATTACTTTTCTATAGAGCTGTTTGGAAGGAACAAAGGGAGAATGTGTCGTCAATGTGTGTGGGTCCTGGGTGCCCAAGGCTACCTGCCTACGTATGTGTGTGTGTGTGTGTGTGTGTGTGTGTACTATCTGCACACACAAAAGACACACACAGGAACAGGGTGCGCAGTGCTTGCCGATGGGTTCTTTTCATTGGAGCCCAAGGCTCAACCTTCAGCTAACAGAAGAGGAACACAAGGCCAGCAAGATTGAATATGGGATACACACACACACACACACACACACACACACACACATCAACACTCAAGCATGTGCACACACACACACACACAAGTGACCACGTCTTCGTACGCCTCCTCTCCATTCCTCCCTCCCACGTTCTATCTTTCCTGTTCTCTCCTTCATACTTTTTTTCTCATGTTTTTCTGTCCCGTCATTCTTCTGCAGTAGATGTGAAGGTCACTGGGAGGTGGAGCTGTCTATCTATCTATCCATCTATCAGTGAAGGGGGAACAGAAGACAATTAGTAATTGGGATAATGGACATGAAAACAGCATTGACAATTGGAACACACAACATACATATTACTTCTCTCAAGAGACAACAGTTTGACATTTTGGATGTCTTTATGTGGCTGTGAGGTTGCCAGGCAACGAGCAGCATCTTAAAAAATCCAGTAAAACCACAACTTCATAATTTTTACATTTCTGTGTATGGATTTAACAAATGATATGTTAACAAGTGAGCTTTAGAGTTTTTTTCCCTACTTTGGACAGGGCCAGGCTAGATGTTTTCTTTACATACAGTCTTTGTGCTAAGCTAAGCTAACCACCCGCTAGCTCTAGCTTCATATTTAGCATACGGATATAATCATGGTATGAATAACAGTGTCATCCACGTCTTTACAAATGAAACACTTTATGGCTCGTCCTTTGACCTGAAAGATGTTTGGGGTATGTCTACTTTTAAACTATAACCACTGGCATTATTTTTGTTGGTAGCTTTGCAGTTACCACATGCATTGCCTTCTCAAAGTAGTATCATGGTTTGGGATGTTTTACAGACTGCAAATGTAATGTAAAAATAGTTTTTCACAGCCCCATCAATGTTTGAGCAAATTTAGATGGCATTTTGTACTGATCTCTGGTTCAATATAACTGTATCTCTGATCCTTACGTTTTCATTTTCATCACATATGTATTGGCAAATTTTTAAACCCGTACAATGAGTTACCATACATTCACTAGCAAGGAACACACCATCCATATGATACGTTTGAAAGATTTATTGAACAGAGGTAAATGTTGAATGTTTAAGTTCTGATGATGGTTTGGGGAAGCTGCGTGGGAATGTCCACCGTGGCACCGGGGTACGATGAATCCCCTTCAGGACCCTATCGAGAGAATAGAGAAGAAAGAGGAGAAAGAACGGGAAAATCAAACGAAAAAGGGATGGGCGGGTGGGGCGCAGTAAGCGAGAGTAAAACGAGGGATGGTTACGTATGGTATTTATACGGAAATGGCGTAGTTGACGTGGTTGATGTAATGGTGGTGTGTTCCTGCTCCCGAAATTCTGCTAAATAGCGACACTTCACTAGCAAGGAACACACCCTCCATATGATAAGTTTGAAAGATTTATTGAACAGAGGTACATGTCGAATGTTTAAATTCTGATGATGGTTTGGGGAAGCTTCGTGGGGAAGTCCGCCGTGGCACCGGTGCTAGCAGCCGGGATGCTGGAGGTGGATAGCTGGGGCCCTAGCATCCCGGTGCCAGGCGTCTTGGCCGGTGCTAGCAGCTGCCATGCGCGGTAAGCGAGAGCGAAACGAGGGATGGTTACATATGGTATTTATGCGGAAATGGCGTAGTTGATGTGGTTAACGTAATGGTGATGTGTTCCTGCTCCCGAAATTCAGCTAAATAGCGACACTTAAAAGATGTTTGTGTATCTAGCTATTAACTAAGCTAGTCTAATGAAAAGTGCCACATTCAGCTTAGCTCGACTTAGCTCTGCATATGATTACCTTGCTTTTCTCATTAGGGAGTTTTATTCATTGTAAAACCACCTATGGTGACATTGCCAGTGTCACCAGTGTATTGTAACCAACTCTGGACAAAGACTTCTACCAAATGGCACTTAGACTATTAGCATGGAGCAAGACTTATGGAGCTCCTGATGTCTTCAACAGCTCATTTTGCCGCCTCATTCATTTATTTCCAGTAGACATCACACTTCTAAAAGCTCTCAAAATCCATCCTATCTGAGAATAAGTGTGTGTGTCTGTGCATATGATAGAGAGAGAAAGATAGATAAATAGAGACAGACGGACAAATAGAGCAGTTTTATATCTCCGCCCAGCTGGTAATAAGACTTCAAAAACACAGCGAGAAGGTTGTGTTCCACTAAGTGGCGATTGATCGGCATGTGAGTGTGTGTATGTGTGTGAAGGGAAAACATGGGTGATAGTCTGACTGATCCTGCAAGATAGACACCCACACACCTGTCTCACGTCTGTCTCGTCTTCAGTGTTATTTCTCTTCTTCTTCATCACCCCCCTCGTTCTCTCTGCTTCAGTCCCTCGCTCTGAGGAGTAGGTGTGCTCTCCGCTGTCCTCCTCCAATATCCCTCCTCAGTGTGTGTCCACCGCTACCATGGACACAGCACACACACACACACACACACACACACACACACACACACACTTCTTCAGTCCCGTTAACCCGCCTCTCTCTCTCTCTTTTCTACAACTTCCTTCCTCCTCTGTCCTCCTTCTTACCCTCTCCTCCTCCACCTTATCAGCTCCCGCTTCTCCTCATTAAGCCTCCACCATCCCCCCTTTGCGTCCTGCTTAGTGTTCACTTATCAAAGCTACATTCAAAGCACAGGAGGAGATCGGGGGATAGACAGGTCAGATAAGACCGATAAAGATGGAGTGTATGTGGGGAAAAAACAAGTGTGTATCTTTGTTTGTGTGTGTCTACGTGTGTGTGCGTGTATCTGTTTTTGGATATGTGATTGAAGTATTTTCTTTCTTTCTTGCCTGGAGCGATGTGGAGTAGACACAGAGTCCAAAGCAGCTTTACCCTCTGTCTCCATCAAAACAAAGCAATTACACAGACACAGACATGAGGGCGCCACCTCTGCTGGCCCACACGTGTAGAGGGTTGACAAGCCAGTGCCTTTGATCTTGACTACCAATAAACTCCATCTTTAAAAGATCTTCTTTTAAATGCTTTTTTCCTTTTAAACCTAAAATCCCATGTGGTATTCCTATGATCTCTCACAATCCAGTAAACACGGATAAACCAACCAGACCTTTTCAAAAGCTGGACAATCAAAACAAAGCTTCAATACACGATGCTGTCGAGTGACAAATGTCGCACAACACAGCTACGATGCAGCTCAAGTAAAGGTACTGAATTAAGAGTAATACATTATGAGTGCATTACAAAGTAGTGTCTTAGCAAGTCAAATCAGTTTTACCCTCCCTTTAATAGCTGTGTGTACTGGCCAAGGATTTCAAAATAATTTGGCTCCATTTACACTTGTCAAGTGCATCAAGGTTTAATGAATATATGTGTCTCCAATTGGTCTAATTCCATCTGGGCTACATGTAAATCAGGGTGGGCCATATTCCAGCACCTGTAGCCATTTGGTAACAGAAACACAGAAGAAGAATAACAAATAACATTTTAGCTAGCCTGCTAACAGCAATCTACTAACAAACCACATAAACACATGTATGACAGGCATTATGGGATTACATGTAAGAAAACACACTGATCCTTCAGTGGTAAATAAAATGGTAAAATATCAAATGGGAAATCGTACTTAAAAAGTTTTATGTAATAATTATATCTTGTTTGTCAGCCCCTCTGGTGGTTCTGCTCCCTGTGAGGAATCAGCTAATAATCTTGTGGGAATGTAGTGAGAAGGCTAATAGAGGGATGATGGACATTAGCCTTTCAGTAATGTCCAGCGACTGTAATACAGACAGGGGCGCATGCCCTCAGCAAAAATGCAGAAGGTTAGTCGAGGCAGCAGAGGGGAGAACCAATAAGAATCCTGTCCTTGTGTTTCACCTAACCAGCCCGACACCTGGGCCGTTACACCCATCGTATTCCTGTTCAATCTGGAAGATTTAGGAAAGGACTACGTAATAAGGTATACAATAAAGTGTCATTGGCTTTTTTCATATTTATTATTCACTGCCTTTGTGTTGTGGGCAGAATGTAAGACATAATCAGCCATATTTGTAATGGGTAACCATTGTCACCTAGCAGCTGTCCGTCGGCAGGAGCATCCCCCTCAAAGACTGCAGCTATCACATAGCAACTGCCATCCAGTATGGAGGAGAAATAGCATTTGGAACATTCTGTGAAAGACCTCAGTTTTTACATGTGTTACCATGCAGTTCCCATCAGAGGCTACCTGCACACTTTTACGTGAATGTAATAGTAATGAATCGTGTCTTACCTTTTTCTTTCTTGAGGAATTTATCATTAAGTAAACCCTGGAATATGATCTGTTAATAAACACATCGCTTTGCTGTGCTGAAGAGGTACTCTAAGTGAAATAATTATAGAATGCGCTCCACATAGGTATGTACTTGCATTTTACACATATTTTCTTCATAGAAAAGGTGGTAACTTGCATACTGCGAACTGAATACAGAGACCACACACAACACACATCTTTCAATGTAAGATATACATAGAGGACCAGTCAAAGTGTTTTGTGAAAGAGGCTGTTTACAAAGACATGTTATAGTTATAGCACTCCAAGGTGACCATACTTGGGGGTCAAATCCAAAGACATTCCCTGTGTGTACTGAAAAAATGAACCTCTTCACTACCTGAGAAAATGCTACAAGAAATTAGACACACCTTCTGCCTTAGAAAGACTTGTCGCACCTCAACTCAATACTACAGTAGTTCAAGGTTGTGACAGTAGATGTACTCCACTTGCCACAGCATGGTGCGTGGTGTTAACTCAGCCAGGAAATTTCTGATGAAGCTACAAAACATATGAACATCCACCAGCTGTGAACACTAGTTGCTTTAAGTAGAATATCTGTTATCAGATAATGTACATTGTTCTGCTATCAGAAAGAACCAAAATCAAAATAATAAAAGTGTACATTATGATGAAAGATGCCTTTGTCAATACAATTGTAGTAATGAAGACATTATTATATTTGTATCACTTCTAAACTGCAGCTCTGTATTTGTATCTGTATTTTAATCATTATTAGCCTTGCTAGAGGCTACAGGATGGATTTCCATTAAATTTGGTACAGACATTCATGGTCTCCAGAGTATGAATTGTACTCATAATCATGATCCCCTGACCTTTCCTCAAGTGCCACTATGAGGTACACATTTGTGATTTTGAATGAAATGCCAAGACAACTATTGGATGGATAAGGCTTTCTCCGTCTGAAGGGACGTACGTGCATCTGCTCTTGTAGCTTAGCCAATACGAACGCACACAGTCTTTCTGAAATAACCTGTGACTGGCTAAAGTCTCAAGTTAACTCTTCTGAAGCCTGAAAACAGAGCCAAGAGGATAAGCTGAAGTAGAGGTTTAATCTCAGACTACTTCAATTACAATATGCTACATGGCATTTTTGCCCAATAATGCCAAAAGAAAACTGCCTACCCAACCTTTAACACCTGTTCTCATATATACAGAAAAGGGTTGAAAAGTAGGTTTCAACTTTTCAGTCCTTCAGATATTAAGAGTAGAAAAGCTACTGGTTTAACATTTTCCAGTTTAGTGTCCTACAAAAACCAGTACTTAATAATTAAATATGGAGGTGTTTACAAAATCCCAGGCTCTCTAATTCTCACTTCCTTCAGGTTTCCTGCCATCTCACTCCCTGCTCTCCTTTCTCTACACCCCCTCTCCTGCCACTCATCTGCCAGAAATTATGCAGATTTATCTCTTTAAAAACATGCTGCATTCAGAATTTGCATCCCTCCTCACTCCCCCTCTGCACTTCCCTCCATCCCTCCTTCACCGCCTGAAATGGATGACCTCAACTTCATTTAGAGGAGCTTTATTTCACACCATTCACCACTCACTCCTTCTGTCTTCCTGTCTCGCCTCTCTCTCTCTCTGCAGCTTCATTAAAGGTTGACCTGACAGGAAGGCGTGGTGTGCAGGGTTGAAGGGTATATGAATGTGTGTGCACCCCTTTTTCGTGTCCTTGATTTCTTGTGTCAGTATTTGTCAGTGTACTGGTACGTGTAAGTGTGTTTACATGCTTGTGTGTGTGCGCACATGTCGATGTGTGTCAGGATGCCTTCAGAGGACAAGATATGTGTAAAATAATGCAGGAGGATATGGTTTCTGTATAATGGGCTGACATTAACTTTCCTTTTCAACCCCTTTACCTTGAACTGAACTGAGTCAGAGTTACTGTGTGTGTGCCGACCTGAACCACGCTAACTTAAGACATGTCCTGACAGGTAGCCAGGATGCACCCAGGAGTTTGGTTTTTGGGAGAGTTTCGAATCTTCAAAGCACATTATATTCGAGCCATGGAAGAGATCAAATAATTTAGTATACAAGATAAAGCATCTGCTATTGATCAGGATGGCAGAGGCAAAAGCCCAAAGGTTCCTAGGCTATACTGTTTGTGAATTTAAAACCTAGTCATATTTAGAAAGAGCTTCATAACCAGACAGTGGATTTTAATATGATGGTTTTGATCCCAAAAACCTTTTATTGGAACTCTTCACTGCAGTCACAAAAGACATCACTTTTGCAGATTCTGAGATTCAATCTCAAACACCTTTAGATGTTTAAACTCACTTTTAGAAATATGCACGTCATTCACAATTCCATATGCTTTAGGTCTTTAAACAGAACATGAAAACACACTGACCTCTCCCCTCTCCTCTCCTCTCATCCGTCTCTGGCTGAATACAAATGTCCACCCTCTGGACTTTAGACTGGGACTTCACAAACAGTATGCATGTACCATGATGTGAAGGGATAAATTGAATAATAAGACAAGATTTAAAACCAGAATCGTTTCCATGGATATGAATGCCAATTCTTGAACTTGTAACCCATCTCAAATTATTTTACTGATTGGTTCTTAATTCTATTGACACTGGCAGTTAATGCAATAAGTGCTGCTGCTTTATGTAGAATAACAGATGGATAATGATTCCTGTGCTCAGTAAAACTTCTCTTTTCCTTTGATTATTTGAGCACTCGTGTAACACCTTTAACACCATATTCACATCAAACCCTCGACTGAAAGTCCTCACATTGTCGTTGGTCCCAATTTCTTCCTTTGTTAGATGTGTTTGCCTGTGTAACGCTGCCGATTACAACAAACAAATTGCAGGCTAATGCATGAAGAATAGCGTTAGTTCAGCACTAAAGTTGCTCTTCATTGCATTGGCTGATCAGCATCAGCCCTTTGCAATAAGCTTTACAATGACTGGCTCATTGATTTCTTTGTGGCTAATAACATATTCATGCAAGTGTATAGTGCGGACATTATAACCTGACACTAACACTGTTTACTCTCCTGATTATGTCCATGCCAATGCAGCTTGTATTCTGTATTTGAATGTGTTTGCATGTTGCAGTGTGTTGAGTTCTCAGGGACATTATAATAAAGCCTATTTTTCCATGTTAATGACAGAACAACAAGTCGTACATTTCCGATTTGCTCAAAAGATGGACCTGCATCAAACACCCCTATTACTGGTGTGCTACTTTGATTTTAAAGTGAAGCAACAGTTATTTCATAATATGCCACCGCCTTCGTTATTAAGCAGAAGACATGCCTTCTGTTTACCTCCTCAAAACTAATTACATCATCTGCTCGAAGACGTTCCCCAGGAAAGATGCAGCACATAAAAATAGCACTCATTCTGTACGTGACAAATGATGGAAGAGACTGGCTACATTGTGTGTAATGTAGGTTTTTGACAAGTTTTTACCCTATTTCTTAAACTTTCCATTGTGAGTCTGGCAGTGTTAAAGATTAGCAATGCTAAATTGAAACTTTAAAAAGGTGCCTTGTTGTTTCATGTACCCTCTAACAAAAGTGTTACATTCCTTTAAGGATTTTTAGAAGAATCGCCTTTTAGAAAATCCAAAATGAGACATGTTGCATTGGACAGTAGTAAAGTTTGTTTAGACAAAGAGAGAAACTGAGACAAAGCAATTAGCTTTTTTTCTTCAACTTAACTTTAACCATTTGACTCCAATTTAACTTCTTCTGTTTTGGACAACTTCACTTTTTAGGGTGCATAATAATATAAAAACAACTTTATCTAATATACTACCAAATCCTTTTTCTGTTTGTCCAAAAACATATTTTTTGTCTGCTGTTTCAGCATTTCAAATGATCTACATAAAAAAAAAGGTGAAAGCTTTAGTAGTTTTTACCAATTAATGATGATGCCATTTTCCTGTACTTTTCTTTCTGCTGCAGTCTCTCTCTTCCCCTCTGTCTCCCAGGAGGATTGGAGGGTAGAGAGACCATATGAAGCCAATTATCAAGGGTCACACTAATAAGGAGGAAGGGTGAAATGTTGCTTCACTGTCCTGCATTGCTCCCTAACACACAAAAACACCTATTGTATATGCACAGGTACAAATACCCACTACACTTGTTGCTTCATCTCCTAAGGACAGCATGTCTAAATGTTGGAGTTTGACATTTTGTGTCTGTGTGCTTGTGTGTGCTTAATAGATTTCACAAATTCCGATTTTTTCATTTAACAAACCCTGAAAATGGGATTTCAAACATTGTGACGAAGGAGATAGCCTTGCAGGAAGATTTGAAAAAGAAATGAAGGAAAAGGATGTGAGGAGTGTGAGGAAATGCAATTAAACAACATTGTCAAATAAATATTTGTGAAAAGAGGGAAGAAGAAAGCAAGAGAAAAGTAGAAGAGGGATAGTTTGAAAAAGGAGACAGCTACAGGTCAATATGGACAAATTAGGATAGAGAAAGGCAGATGAAGGGGAGGAGGAATGAATGAAAAGATAACAGAGGTGACGATGTGAGACATAAAGAGCGATAGATTAAATGGGAAGGTGGAGGATGGTGATTTGGAGAAAGGAAGAGAGAGCATGTGGATTAAAAAGAAACAGGGGATGTTGGTGGAGAAGAGGAATGTGTGATTTGGCAGCAGGAAGAACATCCAAGCCAGCTTCACCCACTGAGTCCTCTCTCTTTTTCGCTCTCATTGTCTTTTGTCAACTTCTCACCTCTTAATATAAATTGATTGTGAAATTGTTTAACTTATGCAAACAAATAAATCTTACCTTTATGAAATTTAAAGTACTCCCCAGAATAGAGAATGTTATCATATATATTAAATTAATACACCTAGAAACATACAGTCAGGTCCATAAGTATTGGGACATCGACACAATTCTCTCTAAACACAATATGTGCTTAAACTGCAGACTTCCAGCTTTAATTTGAGGGTATTTACATCCAAACCAGGTGAACGGTGTAGGAATTACAAGAGTTTCTATATGTGCCTCCCACTTTTTAAGTGACCAAAAGTAATGGGACAATCCACTCAAGAGCTATTTCATGGACAGGTATGGGCTGTTCCCTCATTATTTCATCATCAGTTAAACAGGTAAAAGGTCTGGAGTTTATTCCAGGTGTGACATTTGCATTTGGAATCTGTTGCTGTCAACTCTCAATA
>JAVQJL010048154.1:0-14745 GCA_036024295.1 Nannoperca obscura
GCTGAAGAAAAAGCTATTTGGGAGCCGATTGCACGGTCTCAGTCCAATATATACCCAGGGTGAGACCACTGATGAGGCCCATCACGCAGGTGGGCGTGGACTAAAGTTTTTCAGTGCTGCGCATGCGCGCGAAGGGATAAACCCACTAGCGATAGCCTTAGAGGGCTGCGCCTATACTCATAGAATATGGGGTTACAATACGTAACCAATGCTCTATATTTTGCTCGCTGTCCGTCCAGTAGGTTGTACATTTACGTTTAATCTCCATTAATTGTTTTTGCTAGCTAGTACCTAGCTAACAGACGCCTTTAGCAGAGCCGCACCTCCATTTATAAACGCCTGGATAGAAACTCTTTGAAGCTAACGGCAGTCCTCTTTGAATAGTGATTGTTAGCCCATGAACATTCACTTACTGTTTTTATTAAATATCAACTCAGAGAGGTCATTAGGTTGTGACATTTCTACAGGCCACCAACAGCCTAAATGATGTGATGCTAACTATGCTACATACTGGGCTTTTTGCTGGGCACACAACAACACTTATTGCCAGTTTGGCCTGTTAGTGAAGGACGAGGCAGATTCTCCCTGAAACCTATCGTGTCGTTTTCTTCTCCACTAAATAAAAATTAACCGTAGTGCCACCTAGTGGACAAATCTGAGTATGTTACTTGTGGTTTGGCCTGGATGTGATTTGACTTCTCCAAATGATATTTAATATATAACACACATTCTATATAGAATATCACTTTATTTCCTAATAATAACAACATGCATATGTTAGGCTACACTGGGGGACAGTAATCGGTGTTGAGAACTGTTGGGAGGTTAACATTGCCTGGTTTACATGTATATTTTAGGACTTCAGCTTTATTGTTTAAAACATTTGTTAAAGTAAAGTAATCAAAAAGTAATCAAAGGTTGATTTTACATTTACATTTACATAAGTTACATTACTTTAATGAAGTAATCAAAATAGTTACATTACTTATTACTTTTTAAACAGGGTAACTAGTAATCTGTAAACCATTACATTTCAAAAGTAAACTTCCCAACACTGTATATACATATATGGTAATGTTGGGATTGTTTTTCAAATGCAAAACATTGGTAATATTTAAATGATTTATGCAAATATTGATGATGTAGAATTTTTATGTTAGATGTCAATTTATAGTAGCATGGGATATTGTTAATTGTGATAAAATAATTTTTTTCCACGCAAAGATGACTAGACAAAACATACTCTAAGAAAAACATGTCATATTATATATATATATATCATACTCCCAGTGTCCACTTTAAAAGGTACACTTGTAAAATCCAATACAACAACTGATACTTACACACTGAACTAGACTTAAAAGTAAAAAAAATGTATCCACTTCAGAGAATGCAAATATATATGATGTGGAGATTCTGTGCACAGATACATGACAAGAAGTTATTACAGAGGGAATTTGTAAAAAAGATAGATGACATGCGCTCCTCATTTCCTCACCTGCCTGCAGACACCACCTGTCCTATATGGTTGTATAGTCAGTTTATTTGTTTGAAGAAGTGGAATGGTTTTCATGAGTGCCCTGAGATAACTTTGTTATGATATGGCGCTATATAAATAAAATTGAATTGAATTGAATTGAATCCCATTTATCAAATTGGAACTTCTTTGGATTCATCGCTGTTCCAGATTGTGGTCCTTGTGCTCCTCTGACCTGTGGAGTTACTCAAGGCTCTATTCTGGGCCCTGTTCTATTTTTTGTTTTCATGGTCCCTTTAGGGCACATTATCCATCTGTTTAGCTGTGTCTCTTTGCTATAATGATGATGTCCAAGTTGTATGTATTTGTAAAACTGGTTGAAACATTCAAATCTAGCCACTTTTTCTGCTGACCGACCAACGGCCATCTTCTTTCGACACCAACTCCTGCATCAATGCAATCTGCAGATACATCTTAAAAAGGTACTGTGAAAGCCATCAAAGTACACGTTTAACTTAAAAGGAGCTTCAAAGATTGCTAAAGTAGTGAATCGGGACAAAATCCAACTCAATGAAGGATTAAAATGGATATTTAACAGCAACAGTATCTGCGACTGTGGTATTGTGATTTGGACTGTTTCCTGTGTGAGTCAAGAAACAAAACCCAATAAAAGCTGGCAGTTAAAAATCTAGTGTAAAAGAACAGGCCTTAACAGGGACAGAGAGAAAAGGAACCATGTCTTCAAGTGAGGTGAAAAGACTTTATATTTGTTTTACTGTTATGACATCTGTTATGCATATGACTAATCCAATTACCATGAACAAAACCTCTAAACCCACAGTAGTTGTGTGTTAAAATGTAGTTGCTAACAGCTAGCATTACTAGCACTAGCAAAGCCCACTGACTTGAGTGGCTAATAACAGGTAAGCTTGACAACTCAAGCCATATTCACAAGCGGCTAGGGACTTGCCCATCATGCGAATATGTCCCACAGCATCTTTACAGAAAATACAGTCTGATGGCTGGTGGTATGTTCCTTCAAGCTTGTTGTCAAACTGTTACAAATTGATGAAATGAAGTAAAATAAATTGTGATGAGTCCGTTTGTCCAATGTGTTTTTCATTTTTTATGGGAGGGAATGTCACAATCATCTTTTGTCATTTTGATTGGTTGCCCAAATCCAGCCTGACCAGAACTCTGCAGATTCCTGCTCTGTAGTCGTCTCTCTTATCAGTGTGTGACGTGTCATAGCTCACCTTCAGTTCTGCTATTTTGCTTTCCCTCATGCTGAACTCTCGAAGCATGTAATTCTTTCCAGCCTGGAATCAAAAACAGCATCAGCATTCATTACTCACTGGAGCCTTTACCATAGTGTACTCCATAGTGTGGATTAACTTCTGCCACATTACAATTCTATGTCTATGCTCATTCTAAAACCTTGCACTGCACTTCATCCTGCTTGGAGAAAACCAACTTGCCTCGTGATACAGTCGTGTGTCATTTATTCTAATCAGCACTCCATCCACTCGTAGGAAGAAACGCAGCAACAAGAAGAAACTGGTGGGCATCACCCTCTGCATCATCAAGACACACAGCAACATGTCACACTGCAGAGTTGATCTCACAAAATGTATTTGTTCAAACTGTTTGCATTCAACATTATATAATGATATAGTACAGTATATTACAGAAATGCACAAAGCAAGTTTAGGAATCAATCATTTATATTCTGAGTTTGGTGCTTCTAGATGAATCCCACCACTGAATTTGCAGAATATACCTGTGGGCTAGTTCCAAGAGCTGACATTATGGGCACCTCCTAGGTGTGAAGGTGTCTGAGAAACTGTGAAAATTAGCCTGCTGCCTCAGTAAATAAGACACTGATTACACAGAAAATGGATGAAAAATCAATTCTTTCAAGTCAAGTCAAATCAAGTCTTTTTTTCTTAAAAGTTTGTTAATCGGGTCCTAATTTGGATCAATAGCATCACCTGTTTGACATGAACACAGCACTCACAATTTTGACGTTAATCATTGAGACTCCGTGGTCATGCAGCTCATCCTCAAACAACAGCACCTCATCAAAGAACATGATCTGTTCCCGAGCCTTCAGCTTCTCCATGTCGATACGCTCTGCCGTCTTAGTCACCTTCAGATGAACAACAGGTAGAAATGAAACACAGGTGGAAGTAGAGCTGTTCAAAGACACAAAGCCTTTGATGATACTGTGTTCCATTCAATTACTGAAAACGACCCACCTTTATCTGCATACCTTCTCCTATCAGAGTGCCTCTGTAGTCTGTGGTGTATGTCCAGTCGTAGGGTTTCACCACCTCTTTGGAGTGTTCAGAATCAGCTCTAGAAGGAGATCACAGAGATTCAGATTCACAAAACAGGTGACATTCTTTATGTCTCTGGAAATTAACTGCTATATATATTTTTACATAGTTACACAAAAGTCATTATTTTCAAAAAGGCAGTGTCCCTGCTTGGGATATATGCAATGTCCTGTTTTTTCGGAGTAGGGGTGGCCAGACTACACACTTTTCTCTTCACATCCTGTTGTTTTTTATTATTTCCTTTTAAATCAAATTGTAATTTACATCATACCGTTAAATCACTGCTCTAATATGAGAGCAAACTTGAATTAAACTTCACCTCACAGAGGACCAATCACTTACTGGAATTTGGAGTTTGTCTGCCAGGGTATTTGTTTGTTTCTTTAAAGTAATATGGCTGTTTCTTTAGCTCTCAGTGTCTGAATGGTTGACCAAATGTTAACAAAACAATCCTCCACTTGTGGCATTTTGGTAACACACTGTGGTGTTCATCTTGCCTGCTCTCCTGCCATTCCTGAGCACAAGCCACCTTGACAGCGTCCTCCATGTTGTTGACTCTTTTAAGGGCATCAATGGCATTAAATTCGATACCGTAGCCATCTGTGTGTTGGATGCGCAGGACGTTGTCCCCAAACAGCATTTCTGGAAGGGAGGGCATGTTCATCTCCTCTGCTAACCTGGAAAGGCCAACCACAAACATCTGGCTACTGGCAACATTCTGAAAATGCTCACAAGTTCGATGCTTAATAGTTTAACCTTTTAAACTCTTGATTTTCCCATAAAATTCCAGTCATTTTGCACACTGTGTGAGAACATCACATGTACAGAAGATTCTCTGTATGCTAGTTCCAAGGCTTTATGAAGATATTGTATATCACAATGTTTACAGTGAGTGAAATATTCACACACAAGTCGACACCAAATGTCCACAGGACCCAGCTGCGCTCTGGCTAAGTCACAGCTCCATTGCAGATGGAAACTTTTCAGTAACCGAGTGTCTGATCTTCCGCAGACGCTTTTCTAATTTAGTTTAGAGGTGTTTTGCTGATATTTTATGTTGTG
The DNA here is from genome assembly GCA_036024295.1 of Nannoperca obscura. NCBI lineage: Eukaryota > Metazoa > Chordata > Actinopteri > Centrarchiformes > Percichthyidae > Nannoperca > Nannoperca obscura. Next base: position 4,879 of record JAVQJL010048154.1, read on the forward strand.
GTACAAGCAAAAACAATGTTTGCAACTCATTTAGATTTGTTATGTGAAGTTACCATACTACAAAAAGTTAACAAAAGCCCACACATCCAAAAATTATGAATTGTACTTTATTTGTTGATGTCTGTCTTACCTCACAGTGTTCCTACTCTGAAACACATCCAAGCATAGATCAGTCTTCAGATGAGTAGCTTCAAGTGGCCATATTGGAATACAAGCCAGATTTGAGAGCAAAGTGCATTGTAAATAGAGTTTGTGCGTCTGCCAAGGTATTTGTTTGTTTCTTTAAAGTAATATGGTTGTTTCTTTAGCTCTGTGTCTGAATGCTTGAATGCCTGTTTTAGATATTTTACATAAAATCTAATTAAAATCATCTTGACATCTGTAACTTTAAATGTCTGTTATCTTCTGCCAATAATGTGTGTAACATGATTGATCTGGATATGTGCAGGGTGTTTTTTATGTACCAGGGCTCATGGGCAAAACTTGAGGCCTGATCTAACTATACAGGTTTGCAAAACTGGACCCATGCAGGACTCGACAAAGATGCAGTTCCATGGTTTTGTCTGTACAACTGTATATCAGTGAATTATTTCATACACACTTAGACTAGAATCAAAAATAAAGATATTGAGGGTTGAATGAGTACCTGAGTAAACGCTGAAGAAGGCCCAACAGAGTTTAACAAGTAAAAGATAGAAGATAAATACATATCTGCAAGCCACTGTACGAGGAACATCTCACCGTTCAATGTCTTTGGATTTCATAATGTGGTTTTTGGCAGCAGTCACTTTCCATGGTCCAAAGGTGAAGTCCTGCTTACTGCTTTTAAAACCATGCGACATCATTGTGGACAGAGAGGCCAACATCAACTGCGAAAGAGATCAGCAGACTTTTTAAACAGATTGGACTGACAGACCCTGAAATAAGGGCATGGTGGATGGTGTGTAACATCCCTTTCTTCACTGGTGATAATAGTTGTGCAAGGCAATAAGTTTGTTATTGTTGGTAAATGTCGGATGTTATGTGTCTTGCTCTCCAGTGTTAAATCTGTATCTTCATGGATGCTGAATGAAAACACACATTTTTTATTGTTACCCCTTTAAAAAATAACTGATTGACTAATGATTCGCACAAAAATGAATTGCTGGCACATTTAATAGTCATTTTAATTATTTGCTCATTTTAATTGCGTCGTTGTAATTTATTTAAATAGTTACAGTACAATTAAATCCAGTAAATTAAAATCCAGTAAAATCCACAGAGGTGCAGGGGAAAACATAAAGAAAGTCACTTTATTCAAAGAAAATCATTTATTTATAAATAATGTTAATAGCTGGTTAGCTTCGTTAAACTAAGCGTTAGCATTATTGTTAACCCTATCAAACTTTTGAACGAATTAGTTCGGCTGCCAGTTACACCATTTTTCAAATACACTTATTAGAATATTGGATTATTGGACACTTGCATTACGTGCATTAATACACAAACTATCTAACTATCTAACTACTATATCACTATCTAAAGCAAATAAAAATGTATTTTCTTCTGGTTTCTTAAAGAAATTACATGTAAAAGGTTGAAGGATGTAGAGTTTCGCCCCAGTTTTGTTCCTTACATCTATAATCACCACTTTTGAATGAACTGCCACATTTCTTGCGGTGGTCTAGGTGGGGATTGAACATTAATGACAGCCGTCCATGACCATAAAAACTGTAAGTCAGTATAACTGTGTGTTACAATGTACGTTAACAGAAAAACAAGATGTTACCTTGGTGTTGTTGTCAACTGCTACCTGTCATGGAGGCTACTTGAGTGCGCCAGTAATAACTGTCCGGTTATGTTTGCTTCGCTCGCGCTGTGGTTCCGCTATTTATTCTTGTGACAGTTTCCTGGTGTTACCAAGCCGCATCCTGCTGTTGTTGTATTCGCTTTCTGGAAGGATCCATGGTGGTCTTTCTCATGACTGTCATTGGGCATTTTATTTATGATTTTACAATTTCAGTTTGTTTAAACTTGTTGGATTTTTATCTTTATTTGAAACATGTCAATGTTCAATGTTCTTGATTTATTTAAAATACATTTGAAAATCCGAGTCTTGATTTTGTACCCACCTAACTAACAGATAGAAAAACAGTTGTCCAGCACACCTTGATAAGCCTACCCCTACCCTCTTTACCCTGCAAAACTGCTTCACAGTATGACAGTTGCAGCAAATGACACAGGAGCTAGCCAGCCACTGTCTCAGCCTATCAGAGGACAGAAGAAGGATCTCAAGGGGAATTTCTTCTGAATGTGATGTTCCCTGATTAGCTGGTCAGATTTTCTAGGAACATTTCTGTCTGGAATGCAGTGGTGTTTGTGTGTGGACTGGGGCAGATGGTTGTAAATCTATGCTGGATACTTTGTTACGTAACTTGAAGCTTTTGAGAGGACATTTCCAACTAAAAGGGAATCCATAGTAAAGGTGCATTAAACCTGCATACTCTGTGACCATATCAAATAAACTGAATACAGCCATCAACCAGTTCAAATATAATTTGGAGAAGTCATGTTCATTATATTAAGAAATCAGAAACAGTTAAGAATAATGCTTTAAATATGGGAAATTTTGCACATATGATCAGCTTGTCTGTGTGGTCAAAGCTATCTCTGTTTCAGTTAGACTATTAGTCCAAAACACTGACGATTTCTTAGCTGAAACTCAAAGACATTGGTACGTAATCGGCTAAACAATCTACTGTATCCAGCTTGTGAGAACAGAAAGGCAACCTTTCAACTGTTAATCTAATGTTAAATAGCTATAATTAACTATATTACTTATCCTGTAAGCCCTGAGAAAAAGTAGGTCCATTTCAAAAATCTTAGATATATTTATTCATTGCCAAGAGATTTAATGATGATCACAATAACTGCAGTTTTTGTGATACTGAATTTGAAACTAAAGATCTTTTATTTTTCTATTGTATGTTCTCTTCTACTACTACTACTACTACTACTACTAGGATAAGCAGGAATGACCAAGTCCACCTACTTGTGCCTCTCATAAAGTGTGTGTTGGTAGCTATCCACAGCTTGCGGAAAAGGCAACTGGTGAAACAACCGGAGTAACTATGAAAACTGTCTATTGTCCAAAATGATTGTTATGAGTTACAGAAGCTAATTTGGCCTGGCTCTTTATCACTAATGCTAGTGTGAAGCGGTTCTATTGAATGTATCCCTCTAAATGGAGCAGCTGTATAGAATATGTATTCTAACCAACATAGTATTGCTATGGGGACAAAAAGCTACATTTGCAGCAAGAAAAACAACACAATTAGGAAAACAGAAACTGGTGTGGATTTAATACTATTAATATTCACTTCAGTGATATTTTAACATAGTGGTGTGCTATAGTACAACCAGCAGGCTCTCACTCCACAGAGCCAGGACCAGACTGAGTTTGTCCTCCTGTGTGGGCAGCTGAAGCTGGGCCACAGCCAGCTGCTCTACCTGTTGGAGCTGCCGCAGGGCCTGGAGGTGGGAAAGAGGGAACTGCAGGCCCTACAGAGACAAAGACACATGGCAATGGGTTTGAACAACCGGGGACATTCTCAACCAAACACAGACATATAAAGACGATCAAATGCCATTACAATATCTAGGTGGAAGACTGCTATAGGCAGAGTGACCTCCCCACCCCCCTTTCTAGCCATGCAATGGCTCACACACCCTCTTATATGTCAGACCCAGCAGTAATTTCTGCAATTAATGTGACCAATACACATGCACATAGTCACATTAGTCTTTCTCTCAATGCTTTCGGGATTTCTTACCCTGTGGGTGTGACTCCGCCCCAAGTCCAATGGTCCATATGAAAACATAACTCTTTTAAAACAGCTCACAAATATATAGTTTTTAAAAACTGGTCACTAGTTTTTATCAAACGTTACTCAAAGAGGTAGAAATAGTGCATTTGTTAGGGGCTATTTTCAACAGTGGATGGAACCCTGGAGGGTTTTCCCCCTTGGTGTGGTTCGTTTGGGATGTGTGTGTAGTGTGAGCATGGCAATAGCATTCAGGTGTGGACCAAAAGAACTGCACCAAGACCCTTTAGAGGAGGTGGGTCTGGTTCCAAACAAACTCTAGAGTATGTATTGTCTGTATTTTCTTTACCAATGGGGCCATTGATAATAATCAGTGGATCTGGTTCAGAGCTGGCCTTTTTCTAAGTATGGTAGGTTTATATGTCACCTCATTTTTTTAAATGATGTGTGTAAGGGTAGGTCTGGTATATCCCCTTTGGTTTTCCAGGTGTTATAATGATTGAATCCAGGGTGATAGATAGGTTGAGTGCGTGGTAGTTTGTTTGTCTCAATCCATGGTCAGCAAACGTGTTAATGGGGCATTATCCTTTAAAAAAGTGAAGAAAAACAGGATTCAGAGAGTCAACAGCTTACCCTGGAAATGTCCAGTTCCACCTCTTCATCACAACTGTCAACCATCATATGGTTCTCCCTCTGGTTCTTCAAAGAATGTAAGACAAAGACGACCAGCTCTGATGGCTCATCCTGAAACCCACAGGCAGCATCCCACCAGACACTCAGCTTCATTCAGAGTCAACAAGCTTAATACTTCTCTGCACACTTAAAAATGTTTTTGAGCTGTAAACTAAATTGCCTGTATGACTGTACTGTGATGAAACACATCAATGTTGCTGTTAATATTGACATTTCAACGTATAAAAAAAAAAATCTGCATTTCATGGGTTGAAAATGGCTCAGCATATACTGTTTCAAATCAACCCTGAACCTGCAAGTTTTTATCTCTCTTTTATCTTTAATCTGCTGGGACAGACGGTTCTAGCTGAATTTGATGGTGGAGTTACACTAATGGACTCACCGTTTTCTCTTGGCTGGACTCCACTGTTATTACCATATGGTCTTTAAACCTTAAAGACACCATATCCTCCATGGCAGGAATCTTCCCAGCTGTGACACACAAAATGGCAATGTAAATAATATTAATGTTCACATAGTATATAGTCCCCGGTACACATCAGAACAAAAATGACCACAAAAAGGCTCACATGGTGTAAGCAGCTGCTGCTGGCTGTATGGTGGCAGTCTGTTCATGATGAAGTCTCTCTTCATGTGAGTGGAGCGGACTTCCTGCATCCCTGTTACCATTTCATCAGCCAGAGATCTAAGGCCAGCAGCCAGCCGCATTCTGATGTCCAGGCCTTCACTGTTACCCTAAACACACACAAATACAGCCAACAAACCCAGACAGAGTCAGTGTGAATGATTTTGCCTGCAGATGTGAAAAAATACATTTCCCCCTGTTAGAAGCAGAATTGTGCAGGTCTTTAGTGATTTTTGAGATTATTGTATGTGTGCTTCCACCAACTAAAGCCATAGAAATTGCTGTGTATGTCTTTGGTTGAGATGAGCGAATATGAGGAGCGAATATACTTAGCTGGGTGTCTACATTCACAGACAGGATCACATGGGGATTCTGTGCTCATGGTCAATAGGTTTGAGGAATTCAGGCAGATGGCAGACTTTCCCGTACATGAACCCTTCCAGCTAAACATAAAGTATGTTTTCTTAGTTGTGCCACAGTAATCCAAACAGATTTACCAGTAAGAGTGCCCTGGGCATGCCCTCTCTCAGGCCGACTTCTGTCCTGCTCCTGTCACAGAGCAAGTTGGGAAATATGTCCAACAGCAAATCTCCCCATGACCTGAAGAAAGGACAGGTAGAAAGGCACAATGAGAGAGGATTAGAGAATGTGACAATCATACACCATACCCAGCATTTATGTTACTATCTACTACACTACCAAACACCTGCTGGTCACCAGTCTGTATTGACAAATCCAGATTGTAGGAGGAAGTAGATAAGCCATTACTGTGGTGGCACCTCACTTAAGGCCATATTCGGACGCTGCGGCAAAAACAGAAACAAAAGGAACGACCAGAGACCGCTAAAGGCCAAGCAATCTGCCTTGATAGCTTGGAACAACATTTCTTGGTTGCATTTGGGCTTTCCCGTTAAATATCTACACGGAAAAGGGTAGTTCACAAAACTGTAAGTGTGTAGACCTTTTGCGACGAGAAAACCATATGATAATTTGAAAAGACATCATCCTGGTGTGTCAGTGACCTGTTGTTACACTGATAGCAAAGTTATTTGTCACACTTTTTTTTAATCTGAAAAATAATCCGTGATCAGTGAGTCCAATCCATGATCCGATCTAAACTGTGAGTTTTGTGATTGTATGTATAAAGATGAGAAGAATGTGAAGGCAAATAGAAAACATGCTAAACGATTTTAATCGAGGTTTTTCTTGTTTAAACAAACTTAAGACCAAGATATAATGCAAAATAAGTGTTTTCCTTATTATTGATTTTGTGTTGGACTGTGCCAAAACGCAGGTGACCTACACTCATACTGTGCCTGAATGCATCCTCTATAGATACAGATGGACTGAAGCTGCTGCTGTTTTGCAAACATGCTCTTTCACTCCACTTCCTGTGTAGACAGTGTCAAAGTGAAGGCGATGGAGAAAAGGAGCTCTCCTACATTCTCTGGTAGGTGCTGAGAGTCAAGTGGGTGGAGTGGTCCACTCCTGTTGGAGTGCTGGCTTGATGGATGGTTCCTCTGGGAAAGTACAGAAGATCTCCTGCCTGTGGAGAGAGACGATGACTCACTCATTCAGAAAACACGTAACTCTATTTCATATACTAGAAACACCTTTGTATATGACAATTAAAGGATAGGTTCACATTTTTTCCAAGTCTGTCTTAATAATACAATACTTGTACACACACACACAAGCATTAAACAGTTTGTCCCCAGTTCCACTACATCCTAAAAGGTGCTCTATTGGAATGAGATCTGGTGACTGTGGAGTAGGAGTGGGAATCTCTAGGCACCTCACGATTCGATTACGATTCAAAGGGCTACGATTCGATTATCAAACGATTATCAATGCATCCCCCCCAAAAAAATGTAAAACCTGTGACTACTTGCTAATTTTAAAACATAGCATATTTGTCATCAATAATGAAAAGAAACAAAAAAAATGTCCTTTAATAATATTTTAATAATGGAACTGATGACTTCATTAAAAACATAAAAAGTTGCTCTTATTGACAAATAAATAAAGACTTTACTTCAAAATAAAATGCGCATGTGATGCACTTTGCCTTTTCCGAGGTGGGCGGAAGCTTTGCTACCTCCTGCTGGATTGTTTGCTGGTTAGCATCAGCAACCGGTCGTTCCTTTTCCAATTGTGGGTGAAAACATACGAGGTGGTTTCTCATGTTTGTTGTGTTGCCACAATATTTTATTTGAACGTTACACACCTTGCATATAAATGGACAACGGTTTTTGTCCAAGTCCCGTTTGCCTTCAATGTCATAGAAACCAAAATGCTTCCATACAGTAGCTTTCAATGCAGTGTGTGCCGGTCGGACTGACTTAATTTGTTCAGACATCTTCACCTGTAGCTCTGATAAGTGCACATGCCCCATGCGCGTGCAGCGGCCACATTTGTAGTTTGGTAATGTTAAGTTGCATCAGGCGTTGTTTTAAAATTCCGATTATTAACTTTTCTGCATCGATGCATAATCGTTCTAGAGAGAATCTCGATGCATCAAAGAATCGATTATTTTTCCCACCCCTACTGTGGAGGCTGTTTGAGTTCCGTGAACTCATTGTTATGTTCAAGAAACTAGTTTGAGATGATTTGAGCTTTATGACGTGTTATCCTGCTGGAAGTATTCATCAGAAGATGGTACACTGTGGTCAAAAAGGGATGGGCATTACAACAATACTCAGGTAGGCTGTGATGTTTAAACAATGCTCAATTGGTACTAAGGGGCCCAAAGTGTGCCAAGAAAACATCTCCTACACCATTACACCAAAAGTGTAAATTGGCCGGTGAGTGTATATACACACACATATGTATATATCTGCTCTGTACACCACAACAATGGATTTGAAATGAAATAATTAGTATGTGCTGTCAGTGCAGACTGTATTGACAGCAATATTGAATAAACAGTGTAGGAATTACAACCATTTTTATACATAGACCCCACATTTTAGGGTACCTGATGGCCTCTACTGCAGCTGTCATCAGTTCTTGCTTGTTTTGTGGATATGTTGGCTTCAGCAAGTGAAATGCAGTCTCTAAAGGATTCCGGTCAAGTGATTGACTGGGTTATTCAAGAACAGTCCACTTTTTTCTGTTGAAAAAGTCTTTGGTTGCTTTGGCAGTATGTTTTGGGTCAATATTCTGCTGCAGTGTGAAGTGCCATCCAATTAGATTTGAGGCACTGGGTTGCACGTAAGAAGATAGGATTGCTCTGTTTACCTCAAAATTCATCCTGCAGTTTTTGTTAGCAGCGATGTCATCAAAAATAGCCAGTTCCACTGGGAGCCATACATGCCCATGACATAACATTACCTCTACTATGTTTTACAGACAAGGTGGTATACATAGGATAATGGGCTGTTCTTTTTCTCCTCCACAATCTCCTCATTCCACCACATCTACAGGTTTTAACATGTATATAAAATGCTTAACTTTTAATGATAATAATTTGTATCTGAAATGTTTGTTTTTTTAACAAACAAAAGTTCAATTATGTTATTAAAATCTTTGAAATTAAATCCTTTTCCTTCATTAAAAATCCAGAATCTATAAATACAAAGCGAACTGCTGTCCTTTGTCAGTGTGTGTGCATGGAGGCTTCAAGTCTCCACATTACAATTTTGCAAATTGAATATTGGACCAAGATTGGCTTCCAAACTATTGCCCGCCCCTTTATAGCATATAGAAACATTCCACTTTCAGCAGATGAATGTGAAACCATCCTTCTAGTGTCAAACTCTGCACACTTCTGTACAGTGAAGCGCAAACATTTAACTGTAGGACAAGAAGAAAAACATACTTTTGAGGGGAGGGAAACTAAATAATTCTAAAGTTACTTATTACTAATTGTAATTTGGTCTTTCGGTTCTTCAGTTTGGTTTTAAGTGGTTTGCATCCTCACTCAGAATCAACTCTAGGCCTTTTATCAGGTGATTTGTGCATGAACTAACTATAGAATAACACACACATGTCCTGGGAACAGCAATTGTCCAAAATAGGATAAATAAGATGGACTACAAATATAAATATCATAATAATAATTCCTACACCGTTCATCCAAAACTGCTGTCAGTACCCTCAAATTACAGGGGTGTTGTACCTTCAGTATAATATCATGGGTTGGGCTGCCGATCCTCTCCTCTGACTCCACGCTGTACTCTGATGCCAGCGGAACAGTGGAACTGTAGAGAAGCCAACGTTTCTGTCCCTCCAGCTGCAGGATAAACACCTGGACAAAGACCACCATCAGCATAAGGAAAAAATGCATGTTACTGAGAACTCCAAATCAGTACCTGCTGTCTCCTGATCAGGGTCACTATTTACAAACTTACTGCAAGCAGGCTTTTTTCACGGCACTAAAGGCTCTGAGTTGAGAAACTACAAACTACAAGGACTGACATCAAATAGCTGAGGTGGATGTAGAGTAGCAGCACTCTCAAAGTTCTTCCAAATTTGGATTTCATTTTTAGAAGCTCAGAATCATTACATTTAAAAAAAATGTTGAGCTGATTCTGTAGAGGAAAGTTACTCAGTATATACAGTTAAGCCCAAAATTATTCATACCTCTGGCAAATTTTATTCAACCAGCAAGTTTTTTCTTGATTGGATGACACAGGCGTCTCCCAGAAGATTATAAGACGATGTACAAGAGGCATCATTGTGGGAAAAAAATATTTCTCAGCTTTTATTTACATTTGAACAGAAAGTGGCATGTCAAAAAAGAGC
>JAVQJL010048165.1:0-24285 GCA_036024295.1 Nannoperca obscura
ACTGTATGAAGAACGAATTATTTTAACATGTATACACTTTATAAACGTGTTATCTTTTAACAACATAAACATTTTAATGTCTGCACATAAATGAATAAAATAAAGACCACAGGGCTACATATGGGACAGGTAGGAAGGCAGACCTGTTGCCCTCAGGCACCAAATAAGCAGTCAGCATTAGTATGGAGGAAGCAGTAATCAATTTAAAGTTGCTTTAAGCAACTGTTCAGGGAAAAAAAAATATTGGTAATGATTCAGTTGTATTCAATACCTTGATATTGATTATTGGATATTGGCAAGGAACATATTGACTGTTCATACGCAAATCTACACTCTTGCTTCTGTGTGTTTCTGATGTTGCCTCCTCGTTCTTCATTTATTGTCTGAAACATTCTTCTCTTACCTTTTTGTGTGTGGGAGCATTTTTCACAAAACTGAGCACAGTGTCGAGGAGACCAACCTGAGTGCAAAAAGAACAATGTTTAGTGCAAACCGATGCCAAACCTGTCAGAAATAGATACAAGGCAAATATTTCTTCTCCTTCCTCTCTGCCATTAAAGCTTGCCTTGTGTGAAATATATCAGAAAGTCACCCCTGCCTCTTTTGTGTTCTCTCCTTTTCTTTTGTCTGTCATTTATTCACAACCTCAAGCTCTGCCTCTCAATGCCTCCTGAGGCACTCTTTTCCCTTCAGCTTTTGCTTTCCAATTTGCCTCTCCACCCTCCTGGTCCCTGCATTGTAACACCATTCTTTCATTTGCTCATTCCTATTCTTCCTTTCTCCCCTGTCTGTTCTGCTGTCTATCAGCGTCAGACCCAGGGTCAGCGCCAAAGGGATGAAACTAACTCAATTACAAGGTCTAGCCTTTCCGTATTTGTAGCTCTGCATTATCTGTATCATTCTTTAATGTCCTTATTTTGTGTCTTTCTTGTTTCATTTGTTTGGTCTTACTCTTAATGCATTGTGGCAAAGGGAATATGTCCCCTTGTGGAAACTAATTGTGAAAATGAAGGTTTAGCCCTGCAGGAATTTGGAGTGTTTCCAGACACTGAATGAAGCTGCTTCACTGCAGAAACAGGAGTAAAACCTCCACAGAGATGGATTTTACTTCAGACTTATGGTTCTAGCGTTAAGGCAAATATGCCTGGCGCAGATAACAATCAGTTAAGGTCATAGCTACACCTCCTCCTCTGAACTGGTCGGTCACCTCGACATTAGTTTAAAAACAGCTTTTTTATTTTTTTCATTCACTGAAATATATTCATATATCTGTCAGACTACTTAGGAGGCAGCTGATTTACTGCAGCCAGAGGACTAAATATAATTTGCAGCAAAGCACTATGCAGTATCATTAGCTCAGCTGTGATTAAACACTACTTATTGTTTACATTCTGTTAGCTTTATACCTCTTATTATGAAATCATTTGGTAAATAATGTATGTTTAGAAAAGTAATAGCCAGAAGAGAAAAGTGAAAAGTTAACTATACCTTTAAGAAATCGGTATACTTCGAACGTGGGGTTGTTGGATTGTTGAACAACCACGTCAGCCAGTATTTGGACAGGTGAGCAGAGGTGAGCAAGTATACAGAATTTAAACGTATCTCTCTCTCTCTCTCTGTCTAATCTAATCGTCTCAACCCTCTCTGTGACTTTCCCTGCCTTCAAATATGACCATTCAGATCCCATTTAAACAATTTATTCTGCTTTAGACATGGTTGGATGCCACTGTATACGACTTCAAACATGTTGAAGGTGAAACGGTCGTGGTTTCCGTACTTTAGGACTTGGGCATCCATATCACTGTGGGAGAGTGGATTCTAGATATTCTAGATATCAGATTGGAGATAATTAAACCAGTTACAGTAATCATATTGAACCCTCAAACTACACATGGTGTTGGGATTGTTGAAAGTGGAATTTAGTATTGTTCTTTGGTTTTTTTCTTGTGTCGGTTGGTTGTTTATTTATTTTTCTGTATCAGTTTTTCGTATGGTGTTTGTTGGGTCTGTGTTTTATACAAAGTTTAAAGTTTGATCTTCTATAACTGTTTTTTTAGCGCTGTAACCTGCGCATCTTTAGTGGCCTCTGCCAAGGGACTACAGCTCAATATGAGTTTGGTACAATATATCTATTGTACATTGTCCCCGATAAAATAAATAAATAAAATTCCCATCCTTCACAGAATCCGCAATACTGCACGAATGTCACAGATACATAACAAAATACATTTGGTAGCTTGCATTTACTAGTTAATACCTACTGTATCACTAAAGATAAAAAAGCAAAAGAAAAGCAGGGACTTTAGAAAGATCTTTTTATACATTACTTCCTGCCCACTGCATAATAACCCATATGTATACTCTGGCCTACCTAGTATTTATTTTTAAGATTTTGAAAGATTTTGTAACTATTAAGCCTGGTTAATCTCTTAAACAATTTTGTACTAATTTGGTAAGCAAGTTAAAGTCATGTTCTTGAGTGTAATACTTTTCCAGGTTGAGCTGACCTGACCGTGGCACGAGCTCATACTGTTCGATGCATATCTTTCAGTTCTGGTCATGGCTCTGTTCCATTTCTGCGCTCTGTTTGAGTTTGACCTTTAGCTTCACTGCAAGCAGGGAAGTAGCTGTGCCCTGCCCTCAAGCACAGAGGGAGGATTAATCTACACACCTTCATGACTGATTTCACAGAAGATTAGAGAACTTCATCCCCTGCATCCTTTCGTCCCCTCATGCCTCGTTTCTCTGCTGCTGATGTGGAGGGTGAGGAACTCCAAACACCTTGGGATTAGCAGGGCAATCTGTATTATGTAATGCTTGCACGTGTGTGTGTGTGTGACAGAGAGAGAGAGAGAGAGAGAGTTTTAGCGCGAACATTCATAACTGCCTGTGTGTGTCTGTCTTACACGGGTCTTTGGACATTTAGTGTGTTTGTTAGCTAAGTACTGTATGTGTCTGTATGTGTAAGTGCGCAGGTGTGCCCTAGCAAATCTAATCCTCCGGAGAAAACTCTATGATGGTCTGATTTATTTGTGGAGTAGATTCATCTTCTGGATGGCACATCTGCTTCTCTGCCAAGGGCACAGTGCACACTCTGGATTTGTTGTTCCTGTGTTATGCAAACGCATTGAGTATGCATGTTCAGTGCCTGTGTGTAAGGAGTTAAAGCCCTGCCCGACTGTAATAGCGCGTATATCGATACGCTGCAGCTCAGCCCGGCTTGCCTCAAACCTTTCAACGTGGGTGAGACTGAACCTGACTCATCAATGCTTGTTAAATATAGAACCATCAAGTCATAATCCAGAAAATACTGTACATAAACTGGGGCTTGAAACCCTCAGGATGTTCTGTGTATTAATAAATGCTTTCTGAGGGGAAAGTTGCTTTTTTTTCTCGCCTGATATTCCAGCTACACAAGAGCCATGTCTGTAATTTACAATCGATTGTCTTGCGTGAGTGCATGTGTGTGTGTGTGGGTGTGTGGGAATGCCTGCGTGTATGTGTCACTTTGAGTGCCGTTGCTTGTTTGCGTGGGGGATCTTTTCTTGACACGTTTCTCGTGCTGTCAAAGCATATTGTGTGTGAGTGATTACCTGTCATTGCAAGCCTTGAGCTCTGCTTTCTCCCCAATCAAGTGACTTCTGTTGCTTTTCCATCAATCTCCGACTCTTTGTCTTTCTTTCTAACCCTTGCCATCCTTCTTTCTCTCCTTTTGTCTTTCTCCTTCTCTTTGAGTCTGTGTATCCTGCCAGACAGGTGATATCAGGGTCTCGAGGTCGGTGGTTTTCTTTGATCTGTTTATTTTATTTATTTTTCCGTTTTTATTTTTCCAGGAGGCATTCAACCATGAAACAACCAATCTAGGTCTTCATGAAATTCTTGCCCGGCCTGGCTGCAGCTTCCATATGTAAGACCTGTAACAACCAGGTCCAGAGGCTGTGCTGATGATGACAGGTCCACTGGCAGTCTCCCTCGGCATGGGCTGTGCATATTACCACCTGCCTGGAAAAATAGCCTGGTGCTTTTATGTTTGTTTAGGGCATCAGGGACATGCTGTGCACAGTGTGGGATTATGGTACTTTGTTGTTCTATTGCTTTTTGAATTTTTCAGTTTTATTTTCAATATATTTTCTTCCTCTTGATTTATTCTTTCTCTTAGTTTATATATATATACACACACACAGTAGGCTGTGTGAGTTTGGCTCATGTTTTTCAGGCAGTTTTTAATATAGTGGGATTTTTAATTAACCACTTCTCCACTTCTCTCTAGCTATATCTTTGGCTCAGATATTGCTGTGCAAGGGTGCTGTTGCATCTGCATTATGAGAACAAATGACCTCAGTTTTGCTTCTCCAATCAGACATAAATATCTGCAGCTAATGGGAGGCAGTGCGGCGGCATCAGTGTATTGATTGTCAGGACCGCCCCTTGCCACCACACTGTTCCCACAAATCCCCTAATGGCTGCTTTGACTAATAATAACTTTGAATCTCATTATTGTGTTTGTGTGTGTGTGGGGGGGTCTGCCTGTATTTTCTAAAGTATAATTAATCTGATATTAGTCAAAATGGGAATGCTAATTTATCTTTGGCAATAGCAGAACAGTAAGAGTGAAAATGTGCGCATGCCTGTGTGTGTGCGTGCGCCGGTTTTTGAGGAATGACCATGCTACCGTGATGGTCATATGAGAGCTGTCTTTAACAATTGACCGATTTTGTGACCGATGCTGTCTCAGATGCTTTGTGATGTCTTCTCTTTGTCTGCTGGGGAAAAACTGTCACCATCTGTGTTAAAAAGACTCAGATCAGATATTTAACCAAAGTTGGGTCAGAGTTAAGGATCGTGCTCATGATGGGAGCGCCCGTCATTAAGGATCTGTTCCCAGTCTATTAAATGCAACTAGAACAGACGGTTCTGGGCCAGCAGTTTTAGTTCACCTATAGGCAAGAATATACAGTAAGCCTTTTTCTGTGAAGACATTTTGATATGACATAATAAAAGAAATGATGGCTGAAATCCATTTAGCTGCTATGGTTTTAGGGTTTCAGCAGTTTTTACTCTACTCTATAGACTGCTTAAATTCGTAACTTCATTATCCTAAAGGTGACACATAGAACTGTATTAACCATGACAGAACAGCACCAATGAGTGACACTACATGGTGAGAGCCAGCATATACACCTGGACCAAACCCTACCATCCTGCTCTTCAATCTTTGTGGCCATGTGGCACTAAGCTGGTGGTTAGGCGACAGAGGGGGTGAAAACCACTGAAGCATCCCCGTTTGATGATAACTTTGCCCTGTGGGAGGAAACAGCAGGGAACCTGAGACAGCTTGGCTCTCGCACTGCTCCCCTCTCAACAGGTACAGGCGAGTGTTGAGTCGAATGCTGATTATCTGGTGGGATTCTTGTGTGTGGCTGGCTATTATGACAAAAGCAAATACCTGGCGTAAATGAAATCCTTGGGGGATTTACTCAAACAATGGTCAGAATATTTCAATTTTGACTTATTTAATATCTGTTTAAAACATTCCTTTGATGGCAGCAGCTCTTTAGAATATAATAGAAAACTTCAACAAGCAAAGGATTTGTGAGTCAAGTCAATTTTATTTATATAGCCCAGTATCATATCTCACCTGGCGGAAAAGACAGGACAAGTGGGATGTGAAAATATCTCCTACTATGCCAGTCTATTCTACAGATTCCATGTGCATCCTCGCACACACACGCATGCGCACACACACACACACACACACACACACACACACACACACACGCCGGCCTTTAAGGACAAATGGAAGCCTTGGGGCAGAGGTTTGCTTGCATTCAGCCAATAGATTGGGAATCTATTTTCATTCCCTTGTGCTGATCGCGAACATGACTCGCATAAATTAAAGCAATGAATCTTCACAAGTTTATAATAGTATCGACCACACAGAATAAATGTCGATCTTAAGTGGGATGACATACAGAGATGGAGGCTTTATGGATGGCAAAGCACATTGATTACTGTGGACACCAGTCTTTGAATCGATACACCACAGAAGTTTGAAGCTGTTTGCTTTACAAAGAATAATGGGTAATGGATAAATGCATGCTCAAATTGGAAAGCATACATATATACATATATATATAATTTATATAAAGTTCAAGATACAATGACAAGAAAATCTCCTGTAGTCCTGATTTAATGAATGCCTAAAATAAGTTGGGTTGCTCGGAGAATGCTATGGTTGACCATCCAGTGTTCATCAAGACCAGGTTTGTGGTTAAGCCTCAGTGCAATGTGAACAGTAGCAACACATCCTTGTCTTTTACACTAACCTCATCAGACAACTTCCCTCAGGCTTGCATCATATGTCTTATCCATCACAGTAAATTCACTACGGACAATTTCCTGGCCACACCTTATGATTTAACACCCTGAAGGAATTTCTATGTCAGTGTGCATAATCAAAATGGAAAGCATACATATATAAATGAGTGTGTACTGCATTAGGAGACCAGTGGTCAGTGGCGTGCTTCAGTGACTAACCGTCGTCTCAGGTGCCTCTTCATGCACAGCTACTACTGTGGGTGGAGATAAAGCTTTGATGACCTCATACAGTAGGTGGTGAAAAATGAAATGCACCGCGCATCCTCTCGTAGGCAGTATAGTCAAAGCTGCTGTCTTCAGTTTTGCCTTGTAACTTCATGACATAAGCTTGTTGTTAAAAATAAACCAACTTTGTTTGGCAAGTTCCTGTTGAAAAGTTGACTTGTTAAAAGTACAACCAAGGGGAGTCAAGTCGAAGTTGTTAGCACGTCTGTCTATTAGCCCAATAGTCAAGGATACATACTTTATTTCTCTAATCTACTTGAAACTCCTTTGATTTCCCGACCACCTCTTTCCATTATTGTGTTAAAGCCTCCAGAAAATACATTTTTATATTCATTACAAATAAATCCAAGGATACTCTTTTTCCTGTGTCTTCTCCTTCTGTCCTCTAGTTTTTCTCCTGTGGTTTTCTTCTTTTCTGCAGATTCTGACCCAGTGTGTTGCCCTGTCTGTCCAGCAAACGTCCTCTTATGCTCCTCATGCGTGTCTTGGCATCTTCAATCAGGCCCTCGACCTCTCCCCATTGTGTGTCCTTCCCATTTAGTCTGTCTACCACAGTTAGTCTCATGATCTTGTTAGCTCTCCTCACACTTGTCTGTTTCTACCTCTATCCATCACTAAAGACTTTCAACAGGGATAGTCCAAAACCCAAAGATTTGTAATCGGAAATATTATAAAACACACAAGAGTGGCAAAGCTTCATATTTCAGAAGCAAGAATCATCAAATATTTGCCCATTTTTGCTTGATTAAACAACTGAAAAGACATTTCTGTTCTGTTCTATTTATTGATTAATTGTAAATATAAGCATCCTATTCTCAACCACATCATGACATCATGGTGCTGTTTTTAAATACAGTAGATTCCATTCCTATTTCTCTCTACCATTATATGGCGCACTGACTTATGTCTGACCTCTTCATCTGCAATTCTTTTCCCTGCTTGGAGCAGTGTGTGTGTGTGTGTGTGTGTGTGTGTTTGCGTCTCATCAGTGCTTATCCGCTAGCACATCTCAGCTTGAACCAAGGATGTGTGTGTGTGTGTGCTTGTGCTCCCTTAACTCAACTTCCCTTCGCTTCTCTTGCCTGATTGTGCATTGTTTGGGTTGAAATTTGAGCCACACCTCGCTACATTAAATCAGAGCACACTTATTACTTCAAGTGTGCAGAATTATTCTGCAGCGGCTCGACCCCACCGAGGAGGAAAGCTGTTGCCAAGATTAGCGGTAAGAGCTATTCCTGACAGCGATGTGTGGTGAATACAGCAGAGGCTAATCCTCCCTCCATAGCTGTTGGCTAGATGACCATTTATGGGTGGTTTGGCTGTTGTGTTCTGTTTCCATCTCCTCTGTTAATCCGCAGGCAGCTGAAGTGGTTGATGAGACGCTTCAGCACTTCTCAGTATATACACAAACAAACCAGCACATTCACTGGCACCCGACTCAGCCTGAGCATAATGCACTCTGCATTGAAATGCTTTTGTATTTTTTGTTGGTGTGCGCGTGCCTGTGTTTGTATATGGGTGTACTACAGTATATGTACACATGAATGTGCGTGTGTGTGTGTGTGTGTGTATACTTTGCGTACAAAGAAGTAATATCCTCCAGTATGAGTCACGGGGTGGAAATTAAAGCCTGGGATGATCCCTTCCTCAATGAGCAAACACTTCATTTTGACAGATCATTAACTAGACATTATCTTTCATTAGGCGCCTCTGCATTACTTATTGAACACCCCTAGGACACACATGCACATTCACAAGTGCAGGCACACACACAGATAACCCCATTCACTCTTTCTCTCTCTCTCTCTCTCTCACACACACACACACACACACACACAGCTAAACCATGAACTGATTTGATACAATGCATTTGAAACACTGCGCTGATATCATTTTCTTTGTTGCTGCATTTGACACTTACTGGAAAAAAATATGCTGTTAAGTTTCAACTGTTAACTGTTAAATCGTCATGCAGCTTGCTGTGGTTAGACTTATCTAATATATTATACACTCAAATCTAATTCCTGTAGCTCCCCATTCATCTCATTCATCCCCACTGGTATCATAGCACACAGATCACACAACCACTTTGCAGATGGTCAGAGTAATTAAATTGACAATGAGTTTTACGTGAGCAGAGCAGGCTGAGTTGTAAAGGGCATCCTGATGAAAAAGAGGGATGCTCTGTAAGAGCACCACGAGAGAGGAACTCATTGCATGGCGTAGTGGTAATTCAGACGCCTGCTGCTCACGTCTCTCATGGTGGAGACAAATGGAGAGGGACTGAGCGAAAACATCAGCAATGCGAGCCCTCCCCCCCTCCAAAATCGTAATGGCGAAACAACTTTTCAGCATGAAAACAACCCCCTGGCGACATTAATGGGCCAACACATTTCAGGGTAGAGGCTGGGCCAGTTTCCGGCCCGCCAGACTCCATCCATCTGTCTGCCTTAGCACATCAGCACTTTTCCTGTTTGCTCTCTCCATCATATCCTGCATCTACCCACCAGCTACAGTCCCCATCCATCTCCTTAGCGGCATTTTTTCCTCCAGTGGCGCCTATAAAACCTCTGATAGCACACCCCAGTGATCTATCAGAGTGTGATTTTATGGGCTATTCTCCCTTCTGATGGCTATTTAGCTGTCCTCAGCCAACCCAGGGCGATTTGTTATTGTAAGTGTTTGTCCAACACATTTAGGCTGTTTGCTCTGACGGCAACACTGATGAAAAACGACGGAGGTTTATGGAAAGTTATGGCAATTCATTGTGCCGACAGATCAATGACACATCAGGGAAATAGGAAGTTATAATGAGATTGTTGTGAAAAGGATATTGAATAGACAACAGATTGAGATGAGGAATGTGATGAGATAAATGGGATTCACCAACGTGTCTCTAGATTCGAATGTCTCCAGACTTTAATCCCACCTCCTCCTCTTTCTTTTTTTCCTCTCTATTATTGACCACGTTGGCTTTCACACGTGGAGGACTTTCACTGGATTCTGTGCGCTTGGTTGCTGTCAGTGCTTCAGTACTCAAGCTCAGGTTGCATTTGCCCAATGGAAGTGCAAATACACACACCAACACTGCTAGAAGAACATGAGAGACTGTGTTAACTCTCAGCCAAAGCCCATTAAACGTCAATGAAAAATCACTTTGACTTTCTTCCCAGGGAAACATTTGTAGGTGATTGTAAAGTCAGTGTGTTTCCAATTGTTTTTGCTTGAATTTCAATGTTGTTCCCATCTGGGAAGGCTGAACTGAGAACAATACAATCAAGTTTACAATAAGCAAATCAATTTGAGGTTTGTAGCACAAACAACAGTCTCTTGGTCCACTAAACACCACTTTTTATTAATCTGGCACAGGGGGGTGCATGTGTATGTGTGAATGCACACGTGTTTTCATAATTTGTGACACTTGAATAACACATTATAGCATTATGATGCACTCTTTCCCCAAAAATGTACTTTTATATACTACATATTAGCACCAGCAAATCTCATTTTTTGCCTTTATTAGAGAAACATAGACAGATGGCGGGAAAGGGAAGACAGAGATGGGGAGTGACATGCAA
Source organism: Nannoperca obscura (assembly GCA_036024295.1). Taxonomy (NCBI): domain Eukaryota; kingdom Metazoa; phylum Chordata; class Actinopteri; order Centrarchiformes; family Percichthyidae; genus Nannoperca; species Nannoperca obscura. The sequence goes on from JAVQJL010048165.1 coordinate 10,182, forward strand.
CAAGCCGCACATGAAACAGAGTCGTTGTGGATCATAGACAGCACCCTAACCCCTAAGCCTGCAGGGCAGCCCATCAGCAAAATCGTCTTTTTAAAAATAACATCATGAGGAACCTTTTTAAAGCCTCAAAATGTTCATACTGAACATATTTGCAAAACATTGAGTGATGTCTGTTTTTCCTACAATATCTTCTCATGGCAACTAAAGCATCGCTAATGTTTTTATAGTTATGTTTAGGCAACTTAAAGCACTTGGTCGAGGTTAGGGAAAGATCATTCCGCTCGGTTAAATATTTTAAAAAGTCAACAGACAGGACACATTGTGTGACAAAACCCAGTCCTTCCCTAACCTTAATCACACCGTAGCATGCAAAGCCCGGTCTCCAGTGTCTAAGTCCTGAGAAAAGAATGTGATACTTCCTGGCCTGAAAAAAAACGCTGCCAGTGAACACAATCCAGGCAGCAATTGGGTTTCCTTCGAAACGCACTGTATTTGGCAAAAACACACAACAGTTTATAAAGTAAATATTTAGGAGACAGGGTTGCAAACGTATGATGAAGAGGCAATAACACAACAGTCAATTTTTTTATTGTGAAAGCATTCTGTAAACTTAACGCCACAACATAAACAGGCCTTTAAACCGATAGCCCACTAAACTGATTGTGAGTTTTTCAGCGTCAGACTGTATTGGAATGAGGAATGTGGCACACGGCAGATGGATGATTTGTGTAAACACCAATTGTCTGTTGATTAACCATCATAGAGGGCACCTCCAGATAATATGCTCCAATTTGAACGAGTGTGGGTGTGAGTCTGTTTGTGTACCTTTCCACAGAAACGACCCCAATGTCTGGACAGAGAGGACACGTCTGGGACAGACTCCACAAGGACACACGGCAGGAATAAAGATCGGAGGAAAAGGGGCCAACCTCCACCCCACAAAAAAAAAAGAAAAATGGAGTGAGAGGGAATGAAAATATAGAGTGAAGCAAGTCAGAGAGAGAGATGCACTTTACACTCATGAGTAATTCATACAGGTTTCTATTCTGCCTGGTTTTCTTTCCTCCAGGCCAGTAAACATAAAGAAATGCAACAATATTCAGCTGCTCACTGTGGAGTACTAGCTAAAACAAGTTGTATACACTTTAGTGAGGTAGAAAGAGAAAAGCAAGGTTTTAATTCTTGGACAAACACACTCACAAATTCCCAACCCAGATGACAGGAAAGTTATTGTGTGTGTGCCGCTCTATAAAAGGTGACGTCGGCAGCAGAAGCCCAGCTGACATTTAAATGTTGCTGGGACAGCAAACGTACCTGGGGGGGTCAGGGGTTACGTTATCCTTCTTTTCCTGAGACAGCACCACGAAACTAAATAAAAACAATTTCAGTCAAGTGTCATTACAGAAAAGGAAAAACTGACACATGGAAAGGGAATCAGTTTATGTTATCTCAAGATCACACACTTGATCCTGTCCTGAAAGGCGCCATCGCATCTCTCTGGCTTAGAGGCGAGGATGCAGTCTTCAGAAAGATGGAGATACAGAGAGAAAAGAGAATCTGAGTACGGTGGGGACAGACGGAGAGCGAGAGCGAGCAGTCACTTTGGATTAGGGTTACAGCCGGTTTGATGAAACCAGAATGAAATGATACTAGTAGGTTGAGATGGGAATAAACAGCCAAAAGGGAGTATGGGGAGACAGAGAGAATCTATGATTCTTTTAAAGTCCAGATAATAGAGTGGTTTGGAGCCAGGCTGCAGCTGTTATTAAAACTGTATATAACAATGCGAAGTTTATGGGTCTTAACATATTGTACAGAAAATTGCCTGCAGATATACAGTAGTTTGGTGCGGTTCTGAGGTTTTATGATCAAATGATGGCAGGTATCTTTTCATCACTTTTTTATAACCAGTACTTACAATATATGGTTTAATCAAATGAGAGATTGGTACCAAAAATTTTGTAAAATCTTATCTGTCTAGGAGGAAACTGTTTAACTGAGATAAAGTATAGGATCGGCTTTGAAACAGAAAATGAAAAGCACTTTGTTTTACATTGTCCTTTTATGATTACTTGAGAAAGACCATGAAACAATGAAAAGACTTAGCGAGAGAGTCATATTGACACTAAGACAAAGAATATAGATTGCTTTTATATTGCAAGTCTCTGCATATTGCACATTATGTGCTATGCAACAATAATTTGTCCTTCTTTTAAATGTTAATAGAAACTACAGTAGTTGTGTTATTTTGTTTAAAAGAATCCCATGAAGGACTCGTCATTTAAATTTCAAATAGATAGTTATTTTGTAAGCAAATTAAACTAAATCGAATAAAAACTGACATGGATCATTTATTATATGCTTTTCTTTGTGACCGTACATGGTCATGTTTTTTTTAATGTGTAACTGTGTGTGTGCGCCTGGATGCTCACGTGTGTGTATATTCGGTCTCACTGGACATCATCAATCAGTCATTCAGCCAGTATTGGCTGTGTGACTGAGGCCAAGCTGACAGCTCTGTGCTGGAGGTCGCGAGCTGCAGTGAATAATGAACGTGAAGTGTCATTTAGGTGTTTGAAGTGCTTTTTAATACTGCTTAACAAGGAGGGGGTTCTTTCTACTTTGGGAAGCTTGAGGCTTAGAGATACCGTCAGTGACAGTTTTCTTCTTATTCCATCTTTTCTGCTGAGGCACAATTGTTTCTGGCAAAGAGTCTTTACCCTTCTCTCCCATGATCCCACAGAAACAGCAAACATTGAACATCGTGTTTGAGGAAAAACATAAAGCTTTACATTGTGCCTTGTTTTGGTGTTGCAGTGCAGAATGTCACATACTGATTTGATTCTAGCTGACACACACACACACACACACACACACACCTTGGTCTGGGAATCCCAGAGATTTGAGCTATTAATATTCACAGTGCATTTTGGCTCATGAGAGAGTTGCCAAGGACAGGGGACTAACCTTGGGGTTGCAGTGAGAGCCAGAGGGTGCATCTCAATAGTTTCCTCTACCACTTCCCCAACTCTGAGTCGTTATCAATAACTTGCAGACACCAACAGCAGAACCTGGATGTCCGAGTGTCTCATTGAGCTTTTTAATGGGTGCGAGTAATCCGGTTACAAGGTGCTTGAGGTTCGTGGGTAGACTGGGATTAAAGGGCTAATTCTGGCTTGATTTGAATTTTCTAACCTGCGATGTGCAGCGGCACTCACCTGCAAGCTAAGTAGTTTTTTTGGACGTTGAGTTATGAAATGAGAGAAGCATGGGCAGTTCCTCTGTTCCAGAGAAGCTAACACTGTCAAATCAATGAGAAAACAAAGATGTTAGATGTTACAAAATCTAACAATCAATAATTGTCTCTTTATTGTTGATAGAGTAGGTCAACTGTAGGAAATGGCTTTGAATCAGAAGCGTGGCAAGACCCTTCACTTGTCCTTAATGTTTTCTGTTGTTGAAAACATGGATGCAAACAACACCTCGACAACAAAACAACTGGCATCATGCCCGGTATTTGCCATTCTATTCTGGGATACAACAAGGTTGTGTCTGGGTCGCTGCACAGCTATGATGTCTGTACGTCCACTTCCTCTCGAAGTCCCGACCCTACCACTAACCCCGTAGTCACGGGCAACCTCCTACAACAATGACTCGCTGATTCTCTTTATTTTGGCTCTGACTCGCTAAATCCCCTCTAACTCGAATCGATCTCCCCACTTCCCCTATCCTTCATTCTAGCACACTCCTCCTCGCCTTCATTTAGAATCCACCTCTCCTTGTCTCCTTTCATTTACCACACACCGAAATCCAATCACTATCCAATCATCCGTATCTGTGAAATATTTTGTTGGTATTAGATGACAGAAAATGCGGTCCTTGTGGTTATTGTTGGCCTCCCTCTGTTCCTTAGCAGCACGCAGGGTTCAAATGGGGCTTAGCAGGGGGGGCATCCAACTCCTCATGACCTTAGCTCACCTCTTATTCGGGTTTTGTGTTTTGGTGCTTTTCAGTCAAACTCAAAATGTAAATGATCAAAGATACATATAGGCATCTATATGGTAATGGGACTGGTGGCCAGGGCACTAAATATCAAGATGTGGTCATCCACCTGCTGCTCCTAAAGTTTCATCAAATAAGCAAAGCCAAGACTTTTTGTTGTCGTTGTTAAAAGTGGCAATAATCAGAGATTTGACCAAACAGAGTTTGCCTAATGTACCGAGGCCAAAGTCATTTGTGAATGCTCCCCAGTGCGTCATTAATGCTTGCAAACGCAGCAATTTCCACTCAGTTGGAATCTTAGCGAGTCAAACCCACACGTCTTTCGATCTTCCAGAGTGAGGGGCAAACAAACACGAACAAGCAGATTTTGAATGTGCTGCATTATTACACAATGGCCAGTTCAATCAGAGATTCTCCTGCAGCTGTGACCAGCTTCAGTTCATGTCGGTTACAGTGGGTAGAAAGTTAGAAAAAAGTGTCAGTGTGTCTGTAAGTACTTAAGTACTTAGCCATATTTCAGAAACATTGTTGTTTGGAATATGCTAAGCACTATGGACCAAGGAGAAGATCATGTTGCAGAAGTTATTTGCAAATGTATATGGATTCTGACTTTTATTTCACCTTGAAAATGTGCATTAGGTCTTCCGAACACTAGGTCATATGATGTGTTGTCCAACCGTGTCTGAAAATGGTGTTTAAGTAGCCTCGACGTAATGATTCGTACAAAAGGGATAAGGGCACGCGCTTTTTGGAAAGTCTTAACATAACGATGTCTCACTCAGTTGCTCCCACAAAGACGTTTTTCGGAGAATGAAAACGGAGTGCTTGAAAGACAGCTTCAAATCCTGCCTTACAAAAACACTTAATTTGAAACATACTGAAGCCCTTAGAGTCTATTCTAACCAACGTGTCTTTCACAGAGCAGACAGCAGTCTTTCAAGGCTTCTTTAATACTATAGACTATTTTGGTGGGGTATCACTCTGAAACTGTAACAACATGAGATCTTTTACAACACTGTCCTCCTGATTTAGTCAACAGAACTGTCAGACTGCACTGTATGTTCAAGTTTAACAGGCAGGTCAGGGGCTACATGCCATGTGCATTTGCATGCAGGCATTGTGTCATTGTGGCGTCACTGCTACATGAGACAAATGCATCCTTGGATGATCATTTCAGTGACAGATGAAACTTAAGGCAAACCCCGTCTGAGAGATCAGGATGGATCACTGAGCGGAGAGGTGGTGGCGGTGGCGGTGGGAATCTAGCACCCAGCACACTACAGTTTACACCCCTCATTCAGCCGCGGGCAAAGAGCATGCACGTCTTAATGAAAGAATAACCTCACGACACAGTGACAGAGTGGCAAATATTACAACTGTTCATGCCCGAGATAAATTAATGAACGGATGGATAGAGGGATGATGAGCGTTATAGATGCAACCACTGGCATGATGTAGGAAAATATAGCATCAAAGACAGATTGCTTGACAGATTGTGACCAAACGTCATACTGTAGTAAGCGAGCCGGAGTGAGGCAAAAGGGAGGCGAAGTCACTGAGAGGGAGAAAAGAGAGGAGGAAAAGGAACAGACACAAGGCTTCCCAGAGCCTGTGAGTATTTATAGATCAGATATAGTCAGAACCTCTGCCTGGCAGCAGCAGTGTGCTCCTTGTTGCTTCTGCTGATGTCTCTGTACACATCCGACACGGCTCTGACTCAGTGGAGAACATTAGAGGATGTGATGGTGACATTAATGGCAGAGAGGCAGGCTCACGACCAGCTCCCTGAGTGAGATTCTGCATGAATGGAGCCAGATATTTTGCTGGTTACACTTTACAATATGGTACACAAAAAATGTGAGTAGTTATTAAGGGAGGAGTGAGTGAGGAATCAGTAACAACCTGAAAATTGACGAATCCTTAGTGACTAAATCCTGAATAGCTCAAGGACTAGCCTATATAGCAGACAATGATGACTTATTAGAGAACAGACTGGGAGATACAATATTAATGAATCATTAGATAATGATTAGTTCATAAATATCTGTAAATAACGACCACTTTTGTGTTATCATATTGCTTATTGCCACTGGGGGAAAATGTTGGGAAACTCACCATTTGTATGATCTCCAAAAAAGTATCAAAGCCAAAGCATTTAAAAGATTTTGATTCTCTCTCTCTCTCTCTCTCGCCTTTGTGTTCGTGTACTTAAGTGTGTGCTTGCGCGCGTGCCAGCCCATGTGAGAGTGTCGACCAGAAGCGCGCTTGGTTCACTCAGCTCCTCGATGCCGAGAGCGCACACAGAAACAGACACGGGGAACTTATATGTCTCTCTCTCTTTAGAAAAATCTATTGAAAAGCAATTATGACTTGTTAACGGCAGTACACCTGTAGCCATCATCCGTGAAGGCGAACAACACATCCACCATTAGGCTATTTTCACAAACATCAGCTGTTTCCCACAGTTCCACATTCCTGCGCACACGGGGAAAATGAAGGCGAAAAACCGTGACCAAAGCTTGTCGGACTCCAGAGAGCTGGACGGATCCTATGACCAGCTAACGGGTGAGTAAACCGGCGTCTGAAACACCGCTGGGCGTCGTTTGATTGCCTGCAACAACAAAAAAAGATTCAATATGTAAAGCTGATAATCTAAAAGGAGTCTGGTCCACCTAACTTCAGGCGGCTCTGTAATGCCACGACCTGTCCGCCGTTCATCTGATCACCAAATGAAAAAGAACAAAATATGTTTTACGTTTTTTTTTATGGATAGCAGTTTATTTGTTGTGCTCCACTCCAAGTTTCTATTCAATTCTTTATAATCTTTGTCGTACTTTTAATTTTCAGCTTCCATGGTGACACCATTTTTCACTGTTATTACTGTAGTTGCTGTGTTACCCCGATAAAGTAGTAAGACATTTATAGTTCTTTTTCCTAAGGGATACAAGAGGGAGGCGACGAGCTGAAAAACATGTTTTGACTGGGAAAAAATACACATATTGAATCTTTTAATGCCGGTGTTGCATGTCAATGTGGTGGCGTAATGTCGTGCGTAATGTTAGTGAGTGATGTTTGGTTTCCGTCAACAGTTTAAAAACTAGCAGTGTGATTCTTGCTGGCCTGGCTCGTGTATAGGAGACCACCTTATTGTCGCTGTCCTGACCATTAGGAACAGCGCTGCGGGGTAGATAACACCTGTCCGGCCGTGGTCGATGTGATGCACAACACTTGGAGCTCGACCGGATTCCTAAACTTTAAACGGAAATCTCTCACATCGCCCCGAGCTTTGTTTGCCGAAGTCTGGGTCTGTAGTGTAAAAAAATAAATAAAACTGATGTTATCTGCAAGCACAGCAGGAATCTGAGCGACACTTAACGCCATGTGGATTTTCGAACCGAGTAAACCTGTGCGTACTTTGGTTTGTGAGTGTCTGCTCTGTGGTTTGAATAATAAAACTAACTTTATCCTCTCCGTGTGCGTGAGGTTGAGCGAGCTGACTGTATCACTACAGGTGAGACTTGATGCACATTAGTTTATTTTAAAGTACAGCCTGCACATACCTGGATCTTTGTGTGTGCTCCTTTGTGAGCTGAGCACTCTCTTGAGGTGTCTTCCTGTCACCACAGCCTTCCGTTGTCACGTTATAGCTCCCAGCTCTCCCTGCGCGCGTGAGCACCGTTTGCCTGTTAAGTGCCAGCTGCCTAAATAAAACGCTTGCTTTTATGCCTGAACACATCTGAGGCCTGCAGAGGGAAACTGTGCCTGTCCAGACAGCTGTGTGCCTCTGGCTCCAGGGTGACAACTATAATCTCATTTGCACTAGTCCACGCATTAGCAGCTAAGCAGTGCTTTGTTACAAATTGAATGCATCCTAAATTAAGAAAAGATTCTAAGGTGTCTCGGTGAAACCACGCAGCCTGTAGCCGGGTTTATCTGCAAATATTTCTGTGTGCCAAAGGGTGTGGGGCGGTACATGTGTGGGTGAGTTAAGAAACAGCAGCTTCACTTTTTCTTTAGTCCGTTGCTGAAAAAGGAAGAATTTGTTCCGCTGAATACAAAAACACCCATCCAACTTTACAACTCAACATAGGTACTGTAAATCATATGTCAACCAGCCCACACGGTGTGATGACCGTCGTGCTTGGACACACACTGAGCTCTGCAGAGCTCCTCAGAGACTACACAACACAACTTGACTGCCTTTTCTCCTGGCTGCTCTCTTCACAGAGAGTGTCACTTTGCAAGTTTACCTTTGGCCTTGTAATTAGTTGCAGATAAGAATGCAATAAACATCTGACAATGGGATGTGTTACGGATGGTTAGCAAATGTGACAGTGAAGGAGATGAAGCTTCGTGTGATGTAAATCTTAACTCTTCAGAAGAATCAGCATTTTCCTCTTCCATCTCCTCCCTTGTTTTCAGTCCCGCTTGTTGGAATGTTCCCCTGTGTCTGACTGTCCACAAGACATCATAACGCTGTTTTAATAGTTGAGCAAGGGGGGAGAGAGAGAGAGAGAGGGACCAAGTCATCCAGTGTGGCAGGGCAATTTACTCCTGGCATAGTTTTTAATGACTTTTTTAAAGCTGTGAATTGCATGGTTAATTCATCTCTAAACGACGCAGTCAACTCTAAAACATACTTAGTCCTGACAGTTTGCATGGTTATTAGAGCTGGTTCTTGCCCATGAGAGTCAGTGTAATGAAGATGTGATGCAGCCAAAGCTGTGGTGAAGTACTGCCGGCCTTTTGTTTATGGCGTTTTTCATATTATAGGATCAGCTGACCGTAAAGTGGCCTGGTGTAAACTGTGTGAGGATGCGTGTGTGGCAGAGAGCGAACAGGTGACAGGTGATTTTCTGCATAATCACCACCAAAATGAAAAAAGTATATAGTGTGATGTGAGGGCATGACTTGTGAGAATGGATTCCTAAGTGAGTTTTTTGTGTGGGAAGGATGGCTACAGGTGAGGCTTTCTTCTTACTTAAAAGCAACTTGTGTGAGTGAGATGAGTGTGTGCGTGTGTGTGTGTTCTGAAAGCAAAGCTGACTTGCGTTGCTTAAAGTTAGTGTGGGTGGTCTCCATTTACCATTGAGTGAAATGTAACCCTCTAGAAATAACTCCCTCTCAGCCTGCTACATTGTACTGAAGTGCGCCCCACCGTGTGTGTGTGTGTGTGTGTGTGTGTGTTTGTGTGTGGTAGCCTGGCATTCCCCGTTCTGTTTCAGAGCACCGGCTGAGAGATGAGAGGTAATTATAGAAGCGTGGTACAGTAATCTCCTCATCCACCTCAAAAGCCACACTCAAGAGGAATCATATCACCTACACACACACACACACACACACACACACACACACACACAGTGGCATGATCCGGGAACAAAGAGCTCAATGCAGACACAAATAAAACATCCAGATATCTATATCTATATATATATATATATATATATAAGAGATGAGTTTTGTATTTTTCTGGAAATATTTAAAACATGAAATTTAACACAGTTGTCTTCTTCACCAACGCATGAGGTGATGCATACGATAGGTACAAAAGGATGATTGGCAGACCTGTTCAACCACCAGTGTTCAACCACTACTGATTTAGCCTTTCGATAATATTCTGGACTCAGATCGAGGAAAGGTAAGCACGACAAGGTTAAGATAATATCTGCATAATGCATGTGTAGACAGAAGCCATTGCGTGTGTGTGTGTGTGTGTGTGTAGGATGTACAGTATGCGTAGTATAGGTTAGGCAATGATATCCATCTCTCAGATGAACTGGATATCAGTTCTTGGCAAAGTGAGCTGATCGCCCACTTCCCAACAGTCAGCACAATCCTACGGATGCACTGCTCACGCACTCTGGCACACACAAACACACACACACACACACACACACACTCATAGACAAACGTAGACATTCAAACTATTATTGCTGTTGTAATAATTTAATCTATGGTAGCTGAGGTTGCACAGACACAAGTGCATTAGGTTGCTTCAGGTGAAATGTTTTTTATTTAACCAACTAACAAATATGAAGAACTTTGTCTACAGTTGCCGTGTCTCACGCAGCAGCTCAGCTCTGGGAGAGATGTTTTTGCCTTTTATAGATCTGGATTATTTCTCACACGCACGGAGCTCTTAATGAGCGATGTTAAAAGCACAGAGCCAGATGCATGAAGTCAGGATAGACCTCTCCTTCGACCAAAATGATAGGCAGGAGAGAGGGCAGAGCTGTTGAGGTGGAGGGTATTACCTGGTCTGGGAGCCACATGACACACACCCCAACCTACTGACTGATGCAGAGCACCCATGGTGAAAATAATAATTTACAATTGTTAGACCAAACCGATTTGAGGCTTGAGATTGCCTTCATAACTGAACCTGTCAAAAGGTGTTTAGCCTAGTCACCTTCATGGCGTGACAGTTTGTGCTGTATAGCAAGAACTGTAATGGCCGCTGGCGCTAATTTTAAACCATAATTTTACAGTAATGTGTCAACTGACGTGCCGTGACATGTATGACATACGTTTCCTCATCAGGGATCTTCTCTGGGCCCGGGTTCCTCCTGGAAGTGCCAGAATTGCTGATGTGAAATGACCGGATTCCCGCATAGAGGAACACTTGGAGTGGTTCATTTCGGGTTATTGTGGCTACACCACTGACGGAAGGACAGAAGGAAGGGATAATGAAAGACAGGGTGGAAAGATGGGGGCAAAGGAACAATCCCAGCAATGCTCTTTGGTAGTCTGTAGGCGTTGTTTGCCCTATTATAAAAGCTCCTCCTGCCAATCATATCCTGCTAATGGACAACTCCTATCCATCATTATAGTCCTGTAAGGATATGGGAGCTGCCCACCTGAGACCGGAGTTCTTCTTGACATTCAAATTTGTACCCCTTAAGCTAAAGTGGATTTGATGTTTTTTGATGTAGAAGTTTCTGTAATTGCCCATCCATTTTTCCCTGTCTTCCTAATGACCCCACTATATTTCTAAATAATCTGACTGACAGTCCCCACTTAAGCTGCACTCTCATTCTCTCTTTATCTATAACTCTATCACACTCCTCCCCCTCACTCTGTCTCCACTCTCACAAATCAGATTATATAATAATGTCATATATATTTCTGTCTCTAACAGTGTCTTCAGTGTGCTGATTCTTGCTCTCCCCTCATGCTCTCCCCTTTGTCAGTGTCGGCCACTGCCTTCACTTCCTGGCTTTCCCATTGTCCATCCTCCAACCCCCCACCCCCCCCCCCCCCCCCCACCCCGACCCCTCTTCTGCCATGCTCCTCGCCAGCTCGTTCAGGCCACAGCGGGACCGTAGCTTAATGGGCCTGGAGTCAATCCTAACGAGTTTTAATCTTTGACCGAATCTACGGAGGGCCGGGTGAACATTAATTAAAATAAGCCCTGCTCACCTCTCCCTTGCCCCCACTCCGACCCCGTCTCCTCTCCTTCTCCCCTTCTCTGTAAAAATATTAATTAATAAACGGCTGCTGGGAGAAGAGGAGAGGAGGTGAGAGGATGGAGAACAAAGCATTGGGAGACGGTAAGACGGGGAAGGAGGTGCACAATTTGGTTGGGAAAAGTCGTCTCAGATTGAAGAGGAAGGAATTAAGGGGCAGCGGGGAACAAAAACAGAAAGACCAATTTGATTCTTACAAACGCACGTTTCTTCTCCTCAGCATCAGTCTGACGCTGTGTCCTTATCAGAGATGTTAATCAACGAGTGACTGATCGTTTGACTGACGGAAAGCGTCTCTGAGTGTGACAGAGCCCCATGTCATTCATTGTGTGTCTCTCTCTTGCTTTGCTGCGCTGTCACTCACAAAATCTGATCTGCATTAGAGAATGATTTTCTGTCCATTAGCTGAGCCATTCAACATTAGACTGATAATACCTCATCAGTATGGAGAGTTGTTCTCCTGTTCTCCTTTCTGTATGTCCTTCGACTCATTCTGGTATGTATGTGTATATAATAGAAAGTCCTTTGTCATCAGAGTTTATTAACTTACACATCTTGGACTGAAGATAGGGTGTCACTGCGGGAGTGCGTGCGCTGTGTGTGTGTGAAGCTGTAAACATATGTGCAGAGGATGTCTGAAGGGCACCGGTGACTGCCGTCCACTTGAGTGTTTTGGGGGAAAAGATGTCTGGAGGAGTGTGTGGGTGTGTGCTGCCATCTTTCCCCTTACTCTTTTACTACAATGCCATTTAGCGACTCATTCAGGCGGTGCACGTGTAAAAAATGTAGTTTGTACAGACAATGCTTATATGTACAGTGTAATTCCAAGAATATGTTACCTTCACTTCCTCTTGTTGGGGACAGTAAAGAAGGCACAAACAAGCAGACAATAAGAGACTGTAACTTAGTTGTGAACAAATCTGTTGAGGACATGAACTCTATTCACTGAAGGGTCTTCTGTAATAACTTCAGTGTGATTGACAGCACAGCAGAGAGTGACAAGGAGAGAGGTGGATGTGATTAGAGAGAGCCTGGGTTCTCTCATGCACTCACACAATACACCTACAGGCATAAATACACACACACACACACACACACACACACACACACACACAAACACACACACACACACAGGGTTTTGGCCTGAGGGATGGCAGCGCGGCAGAACACTGCAGCTGGTCTTATAATCAATCAGTTAGCTCTGACAGACGTTTGGACAAGATGTAGTCAATAACTCCCAGGCGTGCACACACACACTAACACACACAAACACACACACACACACACATCAGCAAGTGCACAAGGCGTGAAACAGTTGGAGAAGAAAGCACAGTGGGCAAAGCCTGGTCAATGTCTGTCAGTTAGTCTACCGGTCAGAATAAACTCAACGTCTCCCAATGCACACACTGTCTGACTGATAACCCAATCAAGCCAAGTTTAATGGAGAATGTCGTCTGCTGTGTCTGGTCCTCAGTGATGAAAAGTGATACTGTTTCTCTCGCATGTGGTCCTAAACAGTCAGGAGAGTTTTACCTGGACTGTAGGTACTGAAGTGTTGAAACACTTTTTATTGCTTGTATTATCTTTTTTGCTTTTTTGTTTTTTTGGTGTGTATTAGTCTCTAAATCAATTTTTTAAATCCTACGTTTTGTCAGTCTCTTGTAAAACACTTTGAATTGCATTTGATTGGTTTGAAAGGTGTTACATTTGAGGGAAAGGTTTCCGGTTTCATGGTAAACCAACTTGTATCAGCTTTTACTCATGATTCTGATGTATAGTCAAGTACTTACCCACTAAGATCTAAGAAGATAAGATTACTGAATTGACACACGGCTGATTAACAACCCACTGCATGACAAGGAAATCCCCAAAATGATACAAGTAGTGTAGACGGCATTTTAGATGGAGAGAATCCAATTTGAATTTCAAAGAATCTTAATATCTGTGCTTATGACATTATATGGTGTTGTCATCTGAGCAGAAAAATTGTTAAACCAGTTGTTTTTACAAAACGTCTCTGGGACAACATGATATTGTCCAGCATCATTAGCTCGCTGGCAGTCCTAGCTGCCCTTGCTCTGGCCCCAAAATGGTTGCCTTCATCACTGCTCCTCTGTCAGCCTGGGGCCAGGTTGTCAGAGGGGACACTTCCTGACAGCTTGGTCTTTATCTCTCCCATGAGAGATGCTGAAGTCAGCCAAATAATCCAGAGAGCTAAATACGCAGTGTGACAAGGTAGAAGGAAAAAGGACCAATTGCATTTTGGAGGCATACGATATGGTAAATTGGTACAATTGTGTGAGAGAAGGGTATTGAGAGAGGCTGAAATGCTGAGCTGGGAAATTTGCGTTCAGCTTCACGGAGCTGTGTCACTGGGTCCTGACTGCTGAACCAGCCTGTACTTCCTCTCAGACAGCCACGCCAACTACACACTTGTAAATTCTAAAGACAGACTTTAGAAGTCCAACAACATATTTGTGTACTTGAAAATCCATTTGCTTTAATCTTCTCCATTGCACACTGCTCGCTCTGGGTGTTTGCTTGTTGGCTGTGGGGCTTGAAACTCCTTCGGGGGGGGGGGGGGGGGGGGGGGGGGGGGGGGGGGGGGGGGGGGGGGGGGGGGGGGGGGGGGGGGG
>JAVQJL010048182.1:0-20122 GCA_036024295.1 Nannoperca obscura
GTGTGTGTGTGTGTGTGTGTGTGTGTGTGTGTGTGTGTGTGTGTGTGTTGTCCACACAGAGACGGGTAGCTTTCCCATTTTATAAGCCTCAGAGATCAGATTACTGGGGAAGCTCGCGGCTGCTGCTAACAGGGAGCAGGGGTTTGTGTCTGCAGCAGCCTGCTAGCATCAGCACTTTCTCTGGGCTTTAATGGATGTAACACAGAAGCTCTCCTTATACAACGACTATATATATATATATAACGATTTGTGGGAGATTTATTCGTTTTGACATGTACTCCAGTGACATATAGATGTTTTATTATGTTGTATAGAATACAGGCATTATTATATTATTCATGATGACTTAGGGGGACTTAAATTAACTCATTAATCAACCAGAGTTGAGATTTTGTTTAGCTAATAAGAATGCCACAAATGACAACTTGGTATGACTCCAGTGAACTCTTAACAAATTTAATTAAAAGAAATCCTGCTCCCCCCTTCTTGCTATCGTGCTTTTCTTTTAAAACCCTTTTCTCAGGCACTGAACGGACGCCTCAGTATGTGGTTTTGCATTCAGCTTGTGCGCGTAGGCGGAGAGCCGAACAGCTGGGGTCCTCAGCATCAACACCTGATGACTTTGCCAGTGAAGCAGCAGACCCCGGTGTCTGGCGAGAAGAATGTCAGGGAGTGTTTAAATGTGTGCAAAAGTTGACATTAACTAGGCTTTGAGGAATGCGGCATCAAGTAGCACGACGATGGAAATGCCAGAAACCGTTTGGAGAGGCTCGAGGTATTTAAGTATGAAAAACTTAGATGAGTGCATTGCAGACAGAAAGGAGTAAGAAAGAGAAGGAGGAGGGGGGGCTTTTATTAAGCGTCTGATGAAGGCTTTGACACGATTTGTGCATGGGGAGCGGTATTTTAGGAACCGTCTCTTGTGCATAACAAAGATATTCGTGATGTGAATGTTCCCAGGCACTGGTTTCTGTAGAGGTTGAATGTTACACAAGACTGGGTGCACTGAGGTCTGACAGCTCTGCTGGGGGGGGGGGTTAATCTTCTGTTGACATGACTGCAGCCTGCAGTCCAGGGTGAATATCACTTCTGATTTGGCAGCAATGCTGCATAAATCACAGCCTGATATTAGCTGTGAGAGTCTATATGTCATTAATCCACATGGTGACTCAAACTCTTCATCTCTTGTCTCCGCAAACGCAGGATCGATTGCGCGGGGATCCTGAAGCTGCGTAATTCGGACATTGAGTTGAGAAAGGGGGAGACTGACATCGGACGCAAGAACACACGTGTGCGCATGGTTTTCCGAGTTCACATCAACCAGGCCACAGGGAGAACGGTGTCCCTGCAGGCTTCATCCAACCCCATCGAGTGCTGTGAGTACATCTTAAACATCATCTTTTCATTTCCTTCAACATATCAAGCCTGAACTCCTCAGTGCCCTGGTGCCTCTTAATTGTGCTCAATGGTTCACATGGTGGTCAGGACCTTTTATAAGGGCTTAAAAAATATATTGCAGGGGTTTTAAGATTAAGATTTTGGATGGATTCACATGAAATGTCGTTCAGACGTTCACGTTCTCATCTGGATGAATTATAATCACTTTGATGATCTCCTGACTTTTCTTCTTGTGCCACCATCAGGTCAAAATGTTGTACTTGTCCAACACATTTGCTAAACTAAAGACATAACACAGACACTTTGGGTTTAGTGATAATAAGCAAATGTTAGCATGCTAGCACGCTAAACTGAGATGGTTAGCATGACAAATCTTAACATTAGCCTGTTAGCATTGTTATTGTGAACATGTTAGCATTTAGCATAGGGCATCATCGTATCTGAGTACTGCCTCTCAGAGCTTCTAGAATGGATGCAGACTCTTATTGTAAAACACTGGGTAGCTTTACCACTTCAGGCCTCTAATATCTACTCAAACCAAACAATCTAAGATTAGAAAGGTTCAAAAATGAGATGTTTTGGCTGTTTATCTGAGTAAACAACACCTTGGACTGTGGGAAATTGTGACTATTTCCACTCATTTCTAAAATTCAAAATCAAAAGATAAGCTTTAGGCTAACGGATAAAGCTAGTAATCATCGGATGCAGCCCTTCAACTAGAGCAATTGGGGAACTGGTGCATGCTCCACAAACTCCAGTGCCTCCCTGCACTGCACGGGAATTGACCTTTCACTGGACCGGGATAAACTCAGGCGGATCAACCACTTCATGTGGTTCTGGCAGGGAGAGCTGCCATAGAGATTAAGTCTTATGAGGTAAATGAAAGACAGTAGTTAAACCATGATCTCAGCCCCTTGAAATAGAGCATTGTTAGTTTCTGAACGGCTGCCACAAAGCAATTGTTCCTGACCCAAATTCACTTAGTGTGTGAGTGAGGCATAACGACAGACAGAGGCAGAGAAACAGAGCGATGTGGGAAAGATTGATGGTTTCCAAAAACAGAAAATTAAGAGTTTTATCAGAATCAGAAAGCTGGAGCATCGAATTACAAAAAGATGATCCTCATATGAGAAACCAATTCAGGCTTTTATTGAACCTCTATTTATGTATGCCGGTCTATCACGATGAAATTACAGATATCTTTCACAAGAGAGAGCTGGCCAGAACATCAGCATTACATTTAGACAGAGGAGGTTTGCAAATGTTTCATGGCAAGTCATATATCATCTCAGAAAAAAACTGACAGCAAGCGAGGAACGAGAAGCCAGAAGGTGAAAGATACTCCTAAACCAAATATTTGAGACAAAACATCCACCATAATTTGAGGAAAACGCAAATAAACACAACATGGAGCCTCTCCCCGACTTACTGGCACAACAGCAGCTTGTTTCTAACAAGGGTTCACAGCTTCACCGGCAGCTCTGTGAACGCTGTCTAGGTAGTGATTCAGCCTCAGTCTGGATGCTCAGGTCTGCATGGGGAGTGGGTCCTGTACTAGCTGAACGATGAGACCGCTTTCTCTTCCCCCTCCCGCAGCCCAGAGATCGGCCCAGGAGCTGCCGCTGGTGGATAAGCAGAGCTTGGAGACGTGTCCCGCCCCTGGAGGGGAGAGGATGCTCATTGACGGACACAACTTCCAGCACGACTCCAAGGTGGTGTTTGTGGAAAAGGCTCAAGGTAAAAAAGGAGGAGTTCTGGGAGTTAGCGCTGTGTCGCCTCAGTACAGCTGTGTGTGTGTGTGTGTGTGTGTGTGTGTGTGTGTCTCCCACTCTCCGTTGTTGGAGAAACCCCAGGACTGCCTCCCTCCTCCCTTCCTCCCTGCCTCCTCTCCCCCAGCCGTCAAAATATCCTCCATCCTGCCAGAGTGCCACATGTGGTGCACATTAATGCGCTGTATTTTTAACCCAGCAGATTTACATTTGCAGAAGTTTCCATTGCCTGTTCAGCAGAGGAATGGATCACAAATGCAGCATGTGTTGTGTGTGTGTGTGTGTGTGTGTGTGGGTGCACGTGATGTGGATTCATGCACTTTTATGTGTGTGTGTGTGTGTGTGTGTGCGCCATGCCTCAGTGTTTGTTTCTCTTTTTCTTACTTTAAGCCGTTTTGGTTTGGAGGGAGCGGGGACTGCTCCCAGATGTTGATACCAGGAGGTTTACAAACAGCAATTTCCTTGATTAGCTTTAGCTAAAGCAACGTGAGGTGCAGTTTGGACAACGGCTGAGCAACGTAAACACGTGTGATCCTGTCGTCCCGGCCGTGACTCGTCCAAAGAGGAGGGGGAAGCCTTTTTCATTGTTCCACCTGTGAAAGGAAGAATTCAAGGCTCCCCCACCCCTCCAACACTGTACTGCACAATGGAGCAGTGAGATTGTTTATCAAAACAACAAGTGATTAAATTAGCGTTGGCCTTGTTCCCCTCTTCCCGACCTCTTTGATTAACTCTGATCTCTTCCTGAGAGGAGGGCAGATCCCCGTCGGCTGAGCTGCTCTGGAGACGACCGTAATGTCAGCGGTCGGATTTAAACCTCAGTTAACAAACAAAGAAACACACAGTTTGGAGCGCGAGTTGGCCAGAAAGCGAAGGTGGAGCTCGGGTTAAAAAATAAATACATAAATAAATAAATAAACAAACTTGGAAATGACTTGAGTGTTTGTTAAACCTTGGAGGCTAGCTCATTAGCTTAACTAGCTAGCCATGCGCTTTACAGAGAAGTTTGAGCTTTGAAGTTATGCTACGCTAACAAGTGTTAGTGGCTTTTCTTTTATTTGTATAATAATGTGAATGCTGGCTACTATTTGGTAGCTTCACCGATCATTCAGAATAACTTCAGGTAAAGCAAAGTCAAAAAGGTGCATCACTCCGCTGCTCAGTTGCAGGATACATGAGCAAAGTAAAATAGTTCCTTAAATCAGTACAAAGGGATCGAAATATGGAATTGAACCTCATTTCAAAAATGAATTTTATAATAATTATTACTGAGACTCCATCCATTGAGGAAGACCATGAAACGCTATCAAAGTGACAGAAGACGCTAATAAGTGGACTTTAAGTGAGTAATGCTTTTCCCAAAGTCAAGAATGAACTTCTCATAATAATTTTATAGTCACACCAGTTGCCTTTTTCACAAGGCTTCAAATTCAACCAGTTCTTTAGCTGCGCTGCCTAAAGTTTAACCCAACCAATGAGTTCATTTCTGCCTCCATGGCAAATGTAGCTAAGACTCCAACAACATAATACAAAAATATAAATAATAGACAACAAAATACAGTTTCTTTTGTAGCAACGCAGAGAAAGAAATGACCAGATACACAGCGTAACTCTCTTGTGTGGGTCAGCAGCTGCTCTGGTTCTGTTTGAGCTCCTAACCCGGCTGTCTTTAGGGCCGTGTGCCGGCTCTGGACCGGCGTTGATGGGTGTGCTCCCTTGTTTTTCGACGGAGGGTTTCCCCACGTCTGGCATCAGCATCAGATTCCTGGGCAATCCTACCATGGAAACACCCTCAAGCCAGGCTTCCACAACACTGCACTCCCTCTGCTTCCCTCCATCCTTCCACCTCTCCATCCCAGCTGCCTCTGTGCCACCAGCTCTCATTAACTCCGCGAGCTGTGGGCTCCCTGCGGATCACACCCTCGGTCTTCTCTACAGCTGCTCTCTGTATAAATAGATAGGCAAATAGATACAGTAGACAAGTGGAGACATCACTGATCACTGGGGAGAAATGGCGTCATTTGGTTTAATAAGATAAAGGTATAATGAAGCTAAGGAATATGAGAAGATACAATAAAACTGAATTTGTGTATTTAAAAAAACACATCTCTGCGTTCACATCCTCACGTACAACTGATAGAATTTGGAAATTCAATATGCTTTTATTGTTATTTTACTCAAGCCAGAGCTCTGAGAAACAGTTTAACGATCAAACTCATAAATCCAGAGCAGTGGATTTTGTTGCCATAAGGAGCTTAAACATTTACTTTTCTTTTCTTTTTTTTCTTTTACCAATTTTCCTGCAAATTTTCCAATAAAGTGCTCTCACAAAATACCGTTCACAAAGCTGCGGTAACAGAACATGTGGGCATGTTGTGTGTGTTGCATGCGTCCCTTACTTACAAGCACGTGTCTGTGTGTGTGTGTGTGTGTGTGTGTGTGTGTGTGTGTGTGTGTGTGTGTCGGAGTTTCCCCTGTCATTAGAGGCGGGATGGCTCATCCTGCTCTAAGCCAACAAACTAGAACTTTCGTTTGTTTTGCTTTGTGTTTTAGTATCCGATGGGCTAAATGTTTCCACTCGGGTGATGAACGGTGGTGTTTGAGAGAAAGAAAGAGAGCAAGTCACGGTTACAGTGAGGGCTCAAACGTGCAGCTTCATATTCATGTCGTGTGTTGTTGTTGCTCGGCATGACTCATGCAGAAGGAAATCCCATGTTTCCCCCCGTGGAGATGCACTCTGTCACCTGTTCACCAGTCACAGCACCGCCTCTGAAAACAGTTACTGCCCGTCAGCTTCGCTCCATCACGCCCTCCTGCCTCAATGCCGCCTCGGTAGAAATAACCGAGATAGCATCAGTTCACTTGTCACTCCTGGTTACAGCCAATCGGTCATAAGAGATTACTGTGGAGGCTCGGAGCTGCAGACATCAGCCTGTAATCTAAACCTGACTGGATCTCACCTCGCTTTCGTTTGCCCCGGCCTGCTCAGAAGATGCCGTCTCTGATAAGTCACAGTCACTCCATTTGGGAAATTAGGCCTGTCTATTCACCTTAGTTGGTGTGTGTGTGTGTGTGCTGGGCTCTGCAGTTCTCAGATGTAACTTATTGTTTGTTAGTAAAGGCTGAAGGTCCAAATAGAAATGAAAGGCAGAGTGAGGCGCAAAGACTGAACGCAGGGTGGAGACTGTCTGATCTTTGACATTAAAGTTCAGATTAAACACTCGCATGCAGGTCGAGAGAGAGCAGCGGTGTGACTGTGGGTTTTGGTGTAGAGTAATAATTATTAATGTCCTGTTAAAAGCATGTATCTCCAAACTGTAAACTCAATAAAACAGCCCTGTTTTCAGCTTTGTGATAAAGCATTTATCAGATAATTAATGTTTTTTTAATAGTTTGTTCTGAAGAAGTTCACTTTCTGTTTATCTAAATATTTATAATTTGGAAATACATGGTTTTGATTGGACATTGACAATGTGACGACACCTTGTACAGTTTATTACTATAGTGTCTTATAGCAAAACAAAGCATAGTATAATATTGTGTATATATACACACATATATATATAGACACAGTATATGTAGTGTAGGCTTAATAGAGGCTATGATAGGATTACACCAAGCTTAATATAGGTAAACAAAACTGAAGTAAACAAACAACATCTGAATTAAAGTAAACAACACTAGATCAGACTGAAACATATGTAGCTTAAAGGTCCACTTACTAACTTTCAGCTGCATCTCACAGTCTTCCTTCAACACATCTGCAGCTAAACTAAAGCATTTTCATCACATACTTTAATAAGTTATCAGCCTGTGCGTTGTGGACTACCACACTTCTGTATTCTTTATTCACATTTGTATATTTTGTTTAAAGTGTATTAATTGACATTTAGATTCTCGTCTGTAACAAGATTTTAGTCAGAAGTCAAACATTTGATAATGATTGATTAGTTAGCGTCAACAGAAAGAAGTCAAAATTCAAAACAAAAGTGAATTTTTCATTGGTTGAAATCCGTAAACATGTGATTTAAAGGGGTTAAATAAATACAATTATATTGCCACTATCTTTTAATAAAGATTATTTACTTTACTACAAAAGTAAGAAAGTTTGTATCCTAGCAGCCTCGAGCCAATCAGAATCCAGTTCTGGCCAATGCTTTATAACATGGTATAAAGTGTATGTAAAGGTTTCATGTATTGACTCTATCAGCCAGTTTCTTTTTAACTTTCTTTCAGTGTTTTTGAATAGTGTGGGTTTTCTGTTCAGTGTTTCCCCGCCATGATTGATGATAGCTTAATTTGAGGAAGAGATCCTGAAGGAAATCCTTGCAGAGGAGAAACCCTCTGCTTAAAAGAGCACTTTCACATCTGGCCTGTTGCGCTGGACAGCTGCCTGGTCTGCTGCCGTCAGGTCCACTGTGAATAACCATTTCCCTGATCCATCACGCTCCTCAGCTGAAGGCTATGTGTTTTCTTTTGTTGACCCATCTTCCTCACCTGTCCGTCTGTTAGTGAGCCGATCAAACGGGTAGAGACCTGGACGTGCTTTCCATGTCTGACACAGCAACAGTTCTGTCTAATTGTTCTTGGCCAGAGCAGCTGTGCAAGTGAGAGGGCCTGAAAATTGAGCTGCGAGAGGATTATCATGCTGCAAGGCTGCCAGATGGTACCTGGAATTACCTGCAGAAAATGACAGATAACCATCGTCCTTTAAGCTCCTGAGAGCTGAGAGCAGAATTACAGCAATGAGGCTGTTTTGACTGTGGACACTGGTAGCTCCGTTTGCTTTGCTTCGCTTTGAGCGGTGGTTTTGTTTGGAGGGCGTGTTGGTTAGCAGGCTGCAGTTTCATTTCATTCACAGAACAATGACTTCCACTTGGAGCTGTTCGGTGGTTTGGCTGCCTCTGACACTTCGGAGGACAATGGCTGTTTTCATAAACAAATCAATTACAGCCACAAAAACAGAGGGGATTATGTTTCCATAAATTACAGCGCACGATTCATAAAAATCGCAGGCTGAGAATCTCCAGAGATTGATTTTTTTGATGAAAGCGCTGCCCTGGGTCCAGAGGACGCTATGCAGTGACAGGCGCCACTGTAGCTGCTGAAGAGTGCATGTCAGTATCTCCTCCTCCACCGCTGCCATTTATCAGCCCAGCCTCCACCCCTTCCACGCCGCACGCAGCATGCAACGTCCAAAATCCACGTGTTTTCAGGGCGGCAGGAAGGAAGAAGTTTCAGTCATCAGTCAGAGGACAAGGGAACTCTTTCAGCGTGCCACATGGGCCTGGGTAGAGCATGTGTTTATATTTACTGTACGTTATGAGGGTTTGGGTACACGCCACCCCCCTGTTTCACTCTGGGCACCAACGTTTCACTCCACCCAGCCCCAATTAAGGAGCACAAGGAGCTGTTTGATTCCCTTTATAAACCCGACATGACAAATAACTGTATTGTATATTGTTTGATCCCCTTCGGCTGCCATGACTCTGTACAGCACACCGCCGCCGTGTCGTTGACTGCTCTGTGTTATGTCTGTTCTGAGAAAGAAATGATTTGTATAGACCATTGCTAACGAAATGTGAATTGAAAGAGTTCTGCGAGGCTGGGACGCAGCCAAGGCGAGTGCAGCTTGGGCGTTGTGAGAGCTGGAGAGGGGTACTGGGTTTATATGGTCCGGGTGGTTTTGGGGGAGAGGTTTTAGGCTGAGTTGTTTAACTTAGATAATATTGGATATTATCCAGCACAGTGGGCCAGGGAGTTAGAAACCACATTGTGCTCGCTGAAATTTGGTAGGACGGGAACTGAAGAGTAACTGCTGCTGAAGTTTTTCATTAGATCGGTGCAGGCGTTGTGCAGATGTTGCCCTATAACTCTGGAACATTCTGTGGTTATCAATTACATTCTGTGGTTATCAATTATCCGTTACTCTCTTTTCAAACAAAGGCATCCCATGCATTCACCCTTTCAAAGTTCTTCTTTTTCATTTTTTAAAATTTTTTCTCGACTCTTGAGAAGTTTCCTGGCAGCAGGTAGCTGGGCACAGAACACAAAGTGCTAAATTGAATTTTTCTATCTGTGCCTGGATGTGAAAAATGATGTGAGCGTGAGTCAGAGAGCGAGAGAGAAAGAAAAGCAGAGGGGGAGGAAACAAGAGAGCGAGCGAGCGAGAGAGAGACGTAGAGGGACATCTGAAAAACATGTTTACCTCCTGTGGTTCGACATTGGCTGCAAAGGCTTCCCTTCTGGAGAGGTTCCCAAAGTGAAGAGAGGCAGCGAGAGACAGAGCAGGAGAAATAAGAGAGTTTTAGTCAAACAAACAATTTTTAGAGACAGACCTGGTTTAATGGAGGAAGAAAAAATCTCATTGGTTCAGTTAAAATTCAGTTTTGAGGCCAACTGGTCCCATTCTGCATTACATTTTTTTGTCAGAAAAGTACATAATAGGTTATTAAATAGTTTTCTTATTGAAATGTTTAACACAGAAAATGCCTTTACAACAAATTCTAAAATATCCACTGGACACTGTCTGCCTCCAGAGAGCCCAAGGATCCTGTACAGCATCCTGCATGAGCTGGTTTCCTTCATTTCTATTGTTTACACATAGGTTTCCTACATGCTATGTTTGCTTAATAGTACACTGGTGTGTCCTCACACGCCAGGTGTCTGCACCTTCCTGTGTGCACCAGTCAGCTGGTCAGATAAAGCCATACTTTTCTTTTAGCTAGCTTTACTCTGTGGATTTGTTTTGAGAGGGTTTTTTTGTTTAAGGCTGCAGAATTTCATTATCTGTTTCCAGGAATCCATGGTTACATCTCTTTCTAAGAAGAGGGAAACTGGTCTGGTTGCTTTTTGTCTAAAAAACATAATTTAGACAAATAAACTGCAATGTGAATGCTTCAATAGTGCTATCTTATCCTGCGCTG
The DNA here is from genome assembly GCA_036024295.1 of Nannoperca obscura. Lineage (NCBI taxonomy): Eukaryota > Metazoa > Chordata > Actinopteri > Centrarchiformes > Percichthyidae > Nannoperca > Nannoperca obscura. The sequence continues at coordinate 10,094 of JAVQJL010048182.1, forward strand.
TCCATCAGTGCATGTGCAACCGATGGCCTCTACTGCATGGCTGTATTCTTCTGACTGCAGAGCTTTTCCACAACCTTGTGCAGCCCCCTTTGTTGCATATCCGATGCATCACAAGGTGGACACGACTGGCAGCGAAAACTGGTTCAGGCACGGCATTAAAAAAACCCATAACCTGCGTATACATGATGTTTGAATAATATCTGGGAATGGATATAAGATTGTGAAGCCTCAGTCTCCAGGTGCTCTTTGAAAAGCTCCGTCTGGCGTGTCAGGCTCACAGAGTCCTGCAGAAGTAGGTTATTGAATCCATAACTGTGTCCCAATTCCACAAACTAATTTGGAGCAGGTGCACTGGAAAAGTGACCAAATTAAATGTAGTCAAGAAGTCTGCATGCATTTTGATTGTAAGCGAGCTTGAAAACAGATCTGCAGAATCAACAGCTCGGAGACCAGCTGAGCCTCTCGATTTTACTTCTTCTTGGACAGCGGCAGCTAAATCAGGATAAAATCCAGGAGTGTGCCAGACAGGGAGAGAAAGTTAGTGGGATCCAAACGGAGCGGAGAGAGGTAAACAGGTTTCCAGTGTCTCCTCAGACATAATAGAAAGTGTCAGTGCGGAGCTGCACCTCCTCCGTCTCTGCCACCTCACCGCTCCTCCTCCTCCATCCATCTACACTGCGCTGGCTGCTCATTTCAAACTCTCCGCGTATCAAGCTGCAGACAGCCGGCTGAGCAACACAGCACATCTCTCACTACACTTTCTTTTTTTTATTTAAACTGCAGTTTCCTTTCCACGTAAAGTCATTTTCACAGTCATTTAATGTATTTTTCGAGCCTTGTTAATGAGTCAGCGGTCTAAAGAAACTGCAATGGTTTCCTTCTGTGTCTAATAAACTGGTAAAAATATAGTTTTACTCGCACCTCATTGGGCAGAATGACAAATGAGACTTGCTTTTTTAGCAGGCCTGTTTTCCGACAGCTCATATGATGCCTCGTTTTATTGCCTGATGGGAAAACCTCTTTACTGTGGCAACTTTAAGGAGCAAAAAACACATTACCAGAAAAAGAGCAAATACCAATACCCTTTAACAATCATTATATGGGGATAGCAGAAAGATTCCTACGTGAACGTAAGAAATAAGTCCTTTTCCAGTCTTTGTGTGTTGACGAGCCGACCAGCTGCTCGAGCATGTTGGGATTCCACAGAGCGATGAAGTCAAGGTTTCTCTCATCCACCAAAGATGTCGCTCCTCTCTTTGGTATGACTCTGGGTTTTTTAGGATTGCATCAGATTTCTCTCTCTCTCTCTCTCTCTCTCTCTCTCTCTCTCTCTCTCTCTCTCTCTCTCTCTCTCTCTCTCTGTCTGTCTGTCGTCTCTTTCTGTCTCAGTTTCATTAGACCGAGGATATGAGCTCATGAGCAGCGAGTCAGACGGCATGACGTGTGCGATACCCTCGGCTCTCTGTGTTATATACCACTGATGTAACAGATAATAATAACAAGCCAAGTAGGTGGATTATTTCCCAAATTGTCATAAAAAAAAGACTCTTTCTCTCTCTTCTGTCTTGTTTTTGGTTTTAGACGGTCACCACCTCTGGGAGACTGAGGCCAAGGTCGATCGAGACGCCTCCAAGCCCGTAAGTGATACATGTGACAACGTTATCGTGACAAATCCTCTCTTATTTCAAGATTAAAGCACTCCAGATGAAGCAGCTGTTCTCAATCACTTAACTGAACTAAGTGGCAAAACATTTTCATTCTTGACTTTAATAAACTAAATCTAGTGAGCTGAACGTGTTGATTCACAGCTGTAATAAAAAAATACATCATTTTTGTTTAAAATTAAGTAATAGTCTGACATTCTGGAAAGTACTTGTATTTGCTTTTGTGCAGAGAATTAGATGAGAACATTGATACCACTCTCATGTTCATACGGTAACAATGACGCTACAGCCAGCAGCTGGTTAGCTTAGCTTAGCTTAGCTTAGGTTAAAGCCTGTTAACAGGGGGAAACGGCTAGCCTGGCTCTGTACAAAAGCAAGAACATTTTCTTTCCAGCTCGTCTAACGCTCAGTCATTCACATGTTATATCTTGTTTGTTTAAATACTGACAGTTTCCCCCTGTTATCAGTCTTTGTGCTAAGCTAAGCTAACTTCCTTTCTACCGTACAGACAGCTTACAAGTATATTTCCCAAAATGTCGATTTACTATTCCTTTAAACCATGCACACAAGGATAATCTGAACATGAGACACACACACACACACAAACACACACGCACGCACACATACAGAAGTGTAACTGGAAGATGACTGTAGATTCCTGGTCTCGGGGAGGAAAGTGTTTCAAAAGTTCAACCTTCAGCCGGTGGGAGTTTGTGCTTGGCGGTGTGCGTGTGTGTGTGTGTGTGTGTGTGAGAGTGTGTGTGTGTGTGTGTGTGTGTCCGTGGTGTCTTGGCCTGTGAAAGAGAGAGAGCGGGAGAGAGATGTAGTGGTGGGAGTCTGGGAGATAGACGAGGGGATTAGAGGGTGTCTGCATGTGAGGCGCTGCACCTGCTCCAAGTGTCTTCCCACTGCAAAACATACTCTCTCTCTCTCTCTCTCTTTCTCTCTCTCTCTCACACACACACACACACACACACACACGGTGACTGCTGGGACACATCTGTCTGCTTGAATAGACAAAGGGCCTCCCTCCCTCCCCTCTCCAGCCCAGTCTGCTGGATTGGTCCCACTTTAAACACTGAGTCTGCCTTGGCCAGGTTTAACCTCTGCTGTTGCACCACAACGCAGACCAAACCACAAAACCAGAATACCTCACTCGCAGCCGGACCTTCCCACAGACGGAGGTAGATTTGGGAGAAAAGGAAAGATTTGGTTTTGATTTGAAAGAATTATTTACAATTAGATACATCAGACTACTCATACAAGCTGAGATGATTTTCACACGCACACACACACACACACCCACTGAAGGTCCATTCGGTTCCTCAGTGAGTTCAGGTGATTTTACAGTGTAACACACGTGCATATAAAACTTTCAAAAGTAAGTGAATGATTTCACTCCAGTGTGGTTTTGGATTCTAAGTGATGCCTGTGTGTGTGTGTGTGTGTGTGTGTGTGTGTGTGTGTGTTTTTATTTGTGTGTTGGACAGCAGCGACACATGTGAAACGCTGCACATATTCCTGTTTAACCTGGACACAATTACAGTTTACACGGTGCAAACAGTGAAGCCTTCCCAGAGTTTTTATCAGCTAATTCTGTGCAGGACAGATGGAAGGTGTTGAGTGAGAGAGCCTCATCTGGCTCCACTTGACTTTACGACTGTAGTGATTTCATTTAACATGTGTCAGCTCTCACCTGTACACGTCGGGGCCAGACGTCCTCCGAAGCAGTTTTGTAGACAGATGACTTCCTCCCTGGCTACCGAGCAGCACCTCCGACACACTCGGCCTCGTATGTTCACACTCGCGTGCACAGAAACACTCGCACGGGGCCGATGTGGCCGCAGGCTGAACTCAGAAAACGTGGTTCACTCTTGGCCTTCGCTTTCTCCTCAGACAGCAGTAAGCTCTGCCGGGGAAATAAACTATCTGGACGATTCACTGTGCAAACAACCATGGCTGTCTATAGCCTTACCTCATGGGCTCTCTGTGGCTCTCTCGTTCGGGTTACGGCCAGATTTTGACATTTTACCCAGCTTCCTGAAGACTAAGAGGTAACAAGAACTGGCAATAGATATAAAAACAAACAACAACAACCTAAAACAATAAATAACTGTTTCTTCATCGTAAACCTCAAAAATCTTAAGAGTTAACGTGTATTTAATGTTTGGTAAACACAAATCTGCAAACTCTTGCTGTTCCTGTAATGCACCATCTTATGAATTCAAGTATAAGTGATGAATAAAGCTCACTCCTCAACAAACAAACAACTTTTTTTCTGTTAAATTGACATTTGCATCCAGCGTTTTATATGTTAAAAATAGATTAATGAATTAATTAATAATATTTACGGATCCCAAGAGGCCATACATACATACAGATACATATATAAGTAAGTAAAATCAAATAGGACCGCTTTATACAATACAATAACCTACCTAGGCAGCATATATTTACCTTTACAAACTATAACAATGCATTGCTGTTCTTCGTTGCAGAATTCAATACTCGTTGAAATCCCTCCCTATCGGAACCAAAGACTCTCCACTCCGGTGCACGTGAACTTCTACGTCTGCAACGGCAAGAGGAAAAGAAGCCAGTGCCAACACTTCACCTACGTCCCCGCTAGTGGTAAAGCTCTCCTCCTCATGCACAAACTTTACTAATTCAGGAGGATTGTGGTGACGGAAAGACTGCCAGTCAATCACTGTAGCAGTTTCCTATTTAAATACAAACCTATTTCTTTATTAATTAACCTATATTGACTCATTTTTATATGTATTACCTCATTTATTTATTTCAGGATTTATTTTGTAGCCATATTTATTTATTTCATAAGCGTATTTGTTATTTATGTATGTATTTATTTATTTAATACTGACTTATGATGAATAGTGCTATACCAAACAGGCTGACCTTTTGTTAAAAAACAATCACCAGGCTGCTTCACAGACATGAAACTTTCTTATTAATGGGTCACCGAAATAGGGAAAGACCCCCTTATTACCTCTAAGCCCTCAGCATCTTCTTCGCTTATTCTGCTGTTCTTTTACTTTCCTTTCATCACCGCAGCACTTCACCACTCTCAGTCTGCTCTTTGCCTTTCATATCCCAGACTAATTAGAAACATTTTAGCCAGCATTTTACATCTGAAGACGAGAACAAACAGTTTGTTTTCCCTCTTTGTCTGGTGGTTTGCTAGGGAGGAACAAAGCAATGCTTTTATTCCTTTATTGTAAAAAAAAAAAAAAAAATCTATAAAATCTGTTCTTTTCCATACCTGTAGCTACATGAACGCTTCAGTGACTGGACACACAAGGGTGGGGAAAGGAGCATGGGAAACGCATGTTATTTGAATAAAGGAGCCATTGCCAAGCTAAATATAAACACTGACCCACCAACTGAAATGTAAAAACCAGTGCTAATTGCGCTCCGGGGCTTGGAACGAAAATCCAGTGGGTGGTTCAAAGCTGTGATTCAAGTGAACTGGCCCGGCCCTGAATGTGGGCGACGGAGTGCCCCGCTGTGAAAGTGGAGCATTGTCCTCGCGTTGCAGAGTGTGTGTGTGTGTGTGTGTGGGGGGGGGGGGGGGGGCGCGGGTGTGGCCAGTGTCTCCGAAAGGGCGAGAGTCTGTGAAGGCAGTCAGGTGAACAATGAGATCTTCAAGAAAAGTTCACAACAAATGAGTGAAAACACGTGGGAGAAATTACGACCGGCTCAACTTTTCAATCATGAGATGTAAATGAATTTCAGTTTTTCCTACTTTTTTTAAAATCACGTCACTTTTTTTTATTTATTTATTTTTGCAGCAGCAGCAGGTGTTACAACCGCTCGTTCAAAAACAAGAGATTTATTTTGGGACGTACAGTACGCACACACTCCGGAAACACAGGGCCACACAGGCTTTTGTGGCAAGACAAACATTTGCACATCTTCTGCTGCTTTCTGTGCATCTGCCTACCCTCCACAGGCAGACACACACACACTTCCTCCAAACGGGCCCAAAATAGGGGTGCATGTGCTATTTCAGTGCTGCGGTCGGTGCAACCACCTCGTCGCAGTTCCTCCTTCACTGTTGTTGACAGTGGAGGCTTCAGTAAGGCATGACGCGTCCTACTTTCAATCTTCTTCCTTACTTTTTTGTCTAATTAGCCCCCGTGTTTAACCTGGTACACCCTGAAGTTTAAAAATATATTTTCCAAGAGATTTCCCTGAGAAAGCGGAATCACGAAAAACAACAAGATGCAGATAAACAACGTGCATCACTATAATCTATGAATAACAACCTCAGAAGGAAGAATAAAGTAGTTTGCTACTTCGAGCTTTGATTTCAAGCACATGCTTCATATTTGAATCCAAAACAGCTTCAGATCCAGCTCAGTGACGCAGCGATGAAGCTCGGGGTCAGAGCCACTTGTTAGATAAGATTGATGTCGTGTCAGATTGACGGCACACATTTTAAAACTTGGTGTCCAACGTGTTTTGCACTGGAATCCGGACGTGTGGCCAACAGAACAAGTCCTGCCTCATTTGAACTCGGCGCTGGTTCTCGCTCGTACGATCCCCACAATCCTCAAACACCCAGAAGCCTCCATTTTGTTTAGTTTCTTCTGCCACATCTTGTGGTTAAAAAGCAGCGCTCGAGTTCAGTCAAACCTTTTCTCTTTGTCTCCACGAGCGAGCAGTAACTTATCTGAAATTGCTGAGCCCTGCCGAGCATGAAGCTGCTGCTACAGCGACATATTTCATATGGCACATTTAGTGGATATTAGCACCAGAGCAGGATCCAAAGAAAATAGACGTTTTATTATAGAAGCAGCTGGATGTTTCTCGTGTTGATGAGTCATCCCTTTTTTCCCTTTTTTCTACTTTTTGTGTGAATATTTTCAGCAGGGTGGGAGAGCTCAGGCCCAGACACAGAGTCTCATTGATGAGAGTGTTTGTTTGGCAGCGGGTATCCTAGCCACAAACCCACTCACCCACTCACTCACTCACAGGAAGGTTTGAATATGTGTTTACTCATTTAGCTGTTCCCTCCTCTTCTCTCAGTTCCAACAATCAAGACGGAGCCGCATGACGACTACGACGCCCCTCTGGTGTGCAGCCAGCGTGGTCCCGGCCTGTCCCTGCCCCCGAAGCCATACTTCCCCCCTCAGGTCATGACCCCGATGATGACCTCTGACCTCAGGCCGTGCATGGTGGGCGGGGCTTACCCCGTCAGCCAGCAAAGACTGGCAGCCAAGCCCTCCTCGTCCTCTCCGAGCACCAGCCCCAATCTGCACGACCTGTCGCCGCCGCCCTTCTCCAAGTGCCTCTCTGCCGGCCCAGCGGTCCAACACCCGGGCCAGCAGTCCCCGGTCCCGCACGTCTCCATCATCCAGGAGACGCCCGGGCGCCACCAGCCGCCCAGCCTCTACCCAGCCAGCAGCTCCTCTTCCTCCCCGACCTCTCAGCCCTCCACCCCGACCGACAGCCCTTTCTCCCCGACCCACTGCATGACGCCGGCCCCGCCCGTCAGCGGCAGCACCAGCCCAGGAGCTCAGCAGCACCCCAAGGTGCCAGAGAGGGGGCGGGGCTCCCTTCAGGAGGACGGCAGCCCCCCGACGCTGGCCGTCAGCATCAAACAAGAACCGCAGGAGCTGGACCAGATGTACCTTGATGATGGTGAGTGAAAATGTTATTATACAAAATGATTCTTGACTGTCTAATCCAGTGCAGGGAACAAATGAATACGCAAACAACTCGTCCAAACCTCTAATGAACTAACCAAAATACGGCATTTAGTGACTATAATAAATCTGCAGGTGCTGATGGGATTCTTGATCAATATCATATGACTCTCTGATCACTTTGCCAGGAGCTGAAATCTCTGAACACATTGTCATTTCAAAGATGTTGTTAAAGGAGCATTTTGTTCTTGACTCATTTCACTTACCACACTCATGTCTGTACGGTAAATATGGTGGTTAGCTTAGCTTAGCATAAACACTGGAAACAGAGGGAAACAGCTAGCCTGGCTCTGTCCAAAGGGAAGTCCTCATAGCAGCACTGTTAAAGCTCACTAATGAACACCTTAAATCTCATGTTTTAGTCCGTTCCAACGTGTAAAAGTGTAAATACAACACCTGCTCTTACGGGAGGTTGTGTATCAGACTATTTCTTCTAACTTGCGACACATTTTTCCTATAAAGGCTGAAAAAAATATATTTTATTGTACCAGAATTCAGCACGGAGAGAGTTAACCTCTTCCGTAGGTGTTTCTGTTGAGTTACTGTAGGAGGAGAAGGTTGGCGTAGGAGGGATGACTGTGCCAAAGGGTTTATCACTGCTGTTGCGAGCCCGACTTTACTTGAATAGAAGCTGTCCACCGGCATTTTTTTATATCTGATTACGATTATCTCACTTTGGTGGTTCTTCTTTCCATAGCTGTCAGCTTTCTGTGTCGTCAAACTTCTGAGGTAATTAGATCAAAGGAACATGGCAGTCTGGGTTTTGATATATATGGCTTTAAACCCTGAATGAGACAAGCTTGCCTATAGCGCGTTGATATAATAAATGCAGTTTTTTGTGACCCCCCTTTATCAGAGAGAGCAGAGTTTTAGGAGCACAAACTTCATGATCTCACTGCTCTGGCTCTCTGCGCTCACCGCTGAGGTTCGGGGGGGGGGGGGGGGGGTCGCGTGCTCTGCGCTGCGGTGATTTGAAAGAAATTGGATAAATGATCGTCCTCGGGGCAAGAAGAAAGCTGGCTGGGGTTCCAGTAGATGAAGAAACACTAACCAGCAGCTATCAGCGGCTTTGATCCGTCACCAGAGCCCCTGCCGAATCGTCTGGCCGAGCTTCCTGACGATGGAGAGTGAGACGCTGTTGTTGGGCCGCAGACTGCGGGACTCAGACTGTTCCCGTGCCACTTCCTCTGAACAGTCTGGGTAAATACATTAACACTTGTTAGCTCTGTCTGCAGGGATATTTGGCCGGCTAAAGCTAAAGATTTGATTTGTAATTATGCTCTCACTGGAGCCACCAGTGCTCGCGTCTGTTGAGGGTTTTTTGGTTGAAACCAGGTGTAGTTTTAAAATACACCTCCATCACCATAATGTGCATTTCTGAGGAGCTGGGCCCCCAATTACACTTGTTTTCGTTGGCAAATTGAAGGAAATCTTTTACTAAGCATTCCAAAGTTAACGCGGCTTCTCACTTCATTAAAACCTTTGGCAGAGGTTGATAGGACTTTGCTCTGCTTAATGGCCTCGCTCAGGTGGGGTGTTACTGTAAATTCATGTCGGCCACGCTCGTTAAAACTCCACTTACGACATCTGAGACTTTTTAGGGAGCTGAGACACCGACTGTCATTACAGGTATTCAATGAAGTTAGAATCGTGTGTTTGTGGGCTGTAATTAATGATGTAATGATCTGTACATTATTGCCAGAAGTCAACATTAATCACATTTATTTATTGAATGTAGTGCAATTTAATTTAATCACATTAAGTGAATAATTGAAATGCATGAATGTTTAACAGCTTATAGTAGCCACAGTAAACTTTAATCTCCCACCGTAACTTTCTTGTTGCCCTTTTGTCTATAATCAGAGCTGATATCTTTTCCCTGTTTGTTCAGCCCCCTCGTATTCATCAGGATAAACCCCCACCCCCCTGTGTTGCACATTTTTTTCCCCCCCGTCCCCTGAGAGGTTACAAACATGTCTGCTCATGGAAAGTCTGAATAGTGTTGTCTGGCCCAGAGCCGGAGCTATAGGCTGCAGGGTGCACGGTTTAAACCCCACCGCTGCTGAGGCTGAGGGAGATGGAGGCCGGCCACGCCGCCATAAAACTTGCTGACTGGAGGTTTGCATGCTTCCCCTTTGGCTCACAGAGAGTCTGGGAGAGGTGGCCAAAGCCATACGTTATACTGCACAGTAGTGTGCTGAGGACTTTTGTCAGCGGTGAGGTAACATGAACAAAACGTGCATTTAGAAGTCACATCTGAGCCAAATAGCATTACAAAATGCTTTTTTATGGCGTGTTGTGGCCTTGTTAGATGTCAGAACAGTGCAATTGATGACCAGAGACTTTAGATGATCATAGGAAAAGTATTTGAGAGTGAACTTGTGACCAAAACCTGATTTTATCCAGTAAAATGCACTTGTTTCTTTACAGTGTTTGCAGCCACGGCTTGAAAAAGAAGATTAATCTTTAGTTTGGATGATCAAAATAAATAGTATCAGGCCAGGTTTTTAAAATAACAAACATATGGATTTAACCTTGTTAAACAGTGTGTGTGTGTGTGTGTGTGTGTGTGTGTGTGTGTGTGTGTGTGTGTGTGTGTGTGTGTGTGTGTGTGTGTGTGTGTGTGTGTGTGTGGT